>QUWT01000345.1:152415-164992 GCA_004329165.1 Spatholobus suberectus | reverse complement strand
ACACGAAACCCTCAGCCCAAAGCCCTAAACCCTATGCCTAAATTCCTAAGCTTGAAACCCTAAACCCGAAACCTAAGGCTGAACCCCGAAACCCGACACCCTAAACTCGAAACCCATAAGCGAAGCCCAAAAACCTTAAACTTAAATCCTTAAACCCTCAAACCCCTAACCCTAAACCCCTAAATCTAACCCCTAACCGCTAAAACCCTAAACCCTAAAACACTAAAAGGTAAACCTTAAAACCCTAAACCATAAACCCTACATCCTAACACCCAAAAACCCTAAACCTAAACCCTAAACCCCCAAACCCTAAAATCCCAACCCAAACCCCAAACATGAAACCCTCAAACCCCAAACCCTAAACCTAAACCATGAACCTAAACCCTAACCCTAAGCCCTAAACTAAACCCTGGACCCTAAACCTTAAACCTAAACCCTAATGTAAACCCTAAAACTTAAACCCTAAACCCTAAAACACAAAACCCCTAAACCAACTCATTTGAGGAATATTTTAATCCTATAAAATCTATTTTTTAGTCCCATAGGGTTTGGATATTTCTAGCTCAAATTGCGTAGAAAATCAACTCCTAAAACTATGATTTTTATCTAAATTTTTGACTTGCACCATTTCAAACTGCTTGAGATTTTTAGTGAAACTAACTCACTCAAGTCACATTTTAACCCTATAAAATCTATTTTTTAGTCCCATTGGATTTGGAGACTTATAGCTCAAATTGTGTAGAAAATTGATTCCTAAAACTATGGTTTTTACCTAAACTTTCGACTTGCGTCATTTTCAAACCGCTTGAGACTTTTGAGTGAAACCAACTCACTCAAGTCACATTTTAACCCTATAAAATCTGTTTTTTAGTCCTATGGAGTTTGGAGACTTGTAGCTCAAATTGCATAGAAAACTGACTCCTAAAACTATAATTTTTACCTAAACTTTTGACTTGCGCCATTTTCAAACCACTTGAGATTTTTGAGTGAAACCAACTCACTCAAGTCACATTTCAACCCTATAAATTTTTTTTTTAGTCCCATGGAGTTGGGAGACTTGTTGCTCAAATTGGGTAGAAAACTAATTCCTAAAACTATGGTTTTTGCCTAAATTTTTGACTTGCACCATTGTCAAACTGCTTCATATTTTTGAGTCAAACCAACTCATTCAAGTCACATTTTAACCCTATAAAATATGTTTTTCAGTCCCATAGGGTTTGTATGCTTGTAGCTCAAAATGCGTAGAAAATCAATTTCTTAGTAAAATGTACAACTTATTTTTGCCACAAAAAAGCAAATAAATAGTAAACAGAAAAAAATAAAAAATAAAGGAACAATATATGACCTTCAACATCACAAGAGAGCTTGAAGCCAATAAAGAATTCTAGATAGATGTGGGTGTTTGTATTCGTATTCCACACCACATAGTATCGTGGACATTAAATGTTATCCACCCCATTATCATATTCACAACTACTAGGATGAGACTGACCAGTGCCAGGACAGAGAATCTCCATGTTCCCTTTTATTACACAACAAAGGACTAAGTGTCAAACCCTGTTTTCATCAACATAACAACAACGCACATTGTACATATGGCAAAATTGAATCCTTTTTATAAGCATTCCAACAGAATAATCTAGAATATAAATACCAAATAATAACATAACAAATTGGGCAAAAAAGATAAAATTAGGAAAGAAGTAAATATAGAAAAAATGTACTTTGTATGTAGCAACACGTAAAAAAATGACAGTAATAATAACTAGAAAACAACTAAGAATAAGAAGAAATTATGCTCATTACTCTACCCTCAAAGTAAAAGGAGTGCAACAAAAACTAACTAAAGATTATTCCAGCAGTTAAGAATAACACATAGTGTAACCAATACAGGACAAGAAAAAAACAAGCAAGTGTAAAAGACGGAACTACGGTAATATTGAATGGAAAATTATCAAATTTTTACAAAAGGAAATCTCCACCACATAAATACAAAATATATTCAACTTTTATTAATGTCTAGAGAATAATGTTTATCTTTATAAAATATATAAATATAAATACTTCAAATCATGATGACTACAAAGAAAGAACAATGCAGAAGATAACATACACGAAGTATGGAGTACAACTGGGAGTGACAATGAGAATAAATGCTAACATAAAAATTTCTAACATATAATTCAATAAATAGAGATAATGACTCCAATTATAATTTAGTAGAGATGGATTTTAGTCACCAATTTCTTTAGAAAATAAAGGAATAACTTGTTCATCAACCTTGCACCTGTGTCTAAGAAACAAAAGCCCACACACCTTAATTCATCTTGCTTTTACCCAGTCAAACATAAGCCACAGATAAGTTTTTCATCACTATCACTATTTTTATTATTTAAAAGATTTTAATGATATCAAAACTAACCTAGCATCAAGGCAAGTAATAGCTGCAAAATGAACACCATGCCACATGTGAACTTTGATCCAGATAGTCCATAATGACTAAGTCCATACTCCATCATTGTAGATAGTTCTCCTTTAGACGTAGCAAACCAAGCATATCAAATGTAAGCTTCCCCATGAATGTTTTTTTTTTTGATAATTTCAACTTGCTTCTTGAATAGGTCCCATTGTGATTGCATTGACATACCTGAGCAGTGACAAATCTCAACTATGTCAGCTAACATTTATTGTTAAAAATTTTGCAAAAAAGTATAATGTGTAAAAATAGTAGCACTAACATTTATTGTTAAAAATGTTGCAAAAAATATAACATAAGGTCAATTAGTAACATTTTATTGAGTGTTAGTAAAAAAATGTTGCTAAATGTCATATGTGTAGTAGTGGAATTAGTACTGCTAAAACTACTCATTTCCTTTAGAAACATCTTTTGTACAGAATTCAAATCCAATTTTCCATACACTGATTCAATATAAGCATCTGAACCTATGTCTTGATTTTGCTGAATGGCGTCACCAACATTTCCACAATCTTTTTTGTTAATGCTATCTTCAACTTCACCTCATATTGACAGCAATTTTGTTTACTATCAATTTGAATAACCTTAATTAAGGCATTGAACTCCCCACTAGTCTCAGTCAACCTGGATTGATTCACTCCATTTATTTCAACTTCTAAATGTAATTTTATTTCATTAGACTTGTATGATTCCAAAATTTTTCCACCTCCCTGTTTGTAGAAATAAAAGCAACACCCTGCCTTATCAATCCAAGCTATGGGTTGTTGCAAGCTAGTTTTCAAGTCCACCTTATGCAAATGTAAAAAATCAAACACAAGATGATAGCCATTTAACTCTATCTCCACAGCTACCTTCTGATCATCAAGATCTTAACCAAATCAACAACATCCTCAAGAAAGTCCAACCATTCACCAATCTTATAGAACATCAAACTCTCTAGTCTCCCACTCTTTTTATAATTAAAATGTGCCTAATTAAGGACCGTCCAATATGAGGACCACCATTTGTCAACTTGTTGCCATATCCATCCAATTTAATTTGTTTGACAACCCTGCTTGTTGGTGACGTAAATGATGGCTAATGACCTATAATTGGTTGCGAAGCTCCACTTACACGTGCAGTATATCGTGTCACTCGCTTTTGCTTCAAACATGCAACATTATCCAATTCCTTTGCGTTTTTTTTGCTTCCATTTCTATTTACTAGACCAATATCTGTAAACACAATTAAATATAAAAGCTCAGGTGCAACAGTTAAATAGAACCTTGTAAAAACTCCCGTTTGATGAAATTGAATATTTGTAAAAACACGATTAAATATAAACCTTTTGTTTAAGCAATACTAATGAAATTAAATACCTCACTCCTCCTTTACCACAAGAAGCTTGGACAAAGAGAGGGATCAAAGAGTTGCTTTACTCCAATTAAAAAATTCACCAAGAAATTAGAGTTTTATTTGTTCCAAACACTATGACCTAGTAAATTTTTGTACTTTAGATGATAAGAGTTTGGAGAGAAGTGAAATTGCTGGCAAAAGTAGTCCAAGGACATACTTGCGGCAGGGGGTATTATAGGTGAATCGAGGTTGATTTGTGTGGTAATAAATAATGTCGCCAAATTTAACAAATATGAAGGTTATTAATAATTATTAAAAGTAATTAATTTAAATGTAAAAATTTGTGTTTATCCATTAAGTAGCAAAGTTGTGGCTAGTATGGATGAGGTGATGTGGTCGAATATCATCTTTTAATTTCCTAAAAAATTATTCTAATTAATTATTATTTAATTCAGTAAATTAATTTAATTTGAAAAGGTTTGTATTTATCCATTAGTAAAGTAAATTGTGACTGAAAAATAGAGTGATGTAGTCGAACTACACATTCTCATTTCCTTCAAATTTTAAAAATTAATTTTATATTAATTATTTAAGTAATTAAATTTAATTATAAAAGTTTGTAATTATTCAATTTTGACCAAAATTGTGGTTATGTGTACCGCCCCATTGCCATGTAGTATTTTACAAGATATTATTATTATTATTAAAAAAATTAATATTAATTGGATTCTTTGCACCTTTCCGAGACGTCCATGCTGCACGCTCAAGAAAAATGATGGCACATAAATTCTTGAGTGGAGGTTGTGTTTGGACTGAGGAGAAGAAGATGGATGGTCATAGTCAATATTTGTTTACTTTCTTAGAAACCATGACGAGATTTGGCTAGGTGTGGGAGACGTCTGAGGCATTGTATTTTTTTTTTCTCTTTTCAATGAGCATCATTTGTTGTCTAAAGTTTTTTGTGGGTAGCATGTGTTGGGTGGGTGGAAGATGCCAACCTTGTTACTAGCCTTTGCCTGTACCTCCCTCACCTCTAGCCTTTGTCCTTTGTAGGAGTGTAAATGAAGTGAGCTGGGTTGGGTTTATCCTCATTTAAGACTCAACCTAATTAAATTTAATTAGGTTGGGTTAGGTTGAGTAGTCGGGTCACAAACAAAAATATGGAAATTTGATTTTTTTTTTTAAGTTTTGATTTTATGTTTAGCGATATATTTGCTAGATTAATCTTTTCTTTAAACTAGTAACATGAATTTGTATTTTCTCCCTAACCCATTCCGAACACTCACGACCCACACCATTAATCTTCTTTAATTGGTCTAGGTTATATATATTATTAAGTATACTTTCATATTCTACTTTAATATACTCTTTTGGATTCTTCTCCAACACATACATCATAACCAATTGCCTAAAATTTGTTTAGCACAACTCACATCCCTGTAGCACTCAGCCCAATATCAATTTATTTCTCTTGATTATTTAGTTGTACATAGTTGTCCATATGCATTATTGTTCCTTCTCTAAACCAGTAAAAACACGACTCATTTGCTCTATCTTGTCATCAGTGTGACACATTTTAAAATAAACCTGTAATGTTGTATTTTGTTTCTTATTCCTTAATTAGGTGACAATTGATGTTTCAAATCCTGAGCCAGGCATGATTCTAAAGGTACAATTTAGGTTTAAAATGTATTTACTGCCCCTCAAATCATTTGAAAATGATAGAAATTATTACTCTTTTCTTTCTTTTTTATTAAGTTTAGCTTGTGTAATTTATTAATTATTTACAACTTCTGGCCAATAAAGGTGATACTGTTGAGCCAGGTAACAAGATAGCAATCGTGTCAAGGTCTGTTGATGCAACTCACATTGCCCCATCTGAGACTACATCTGAGAAAGCTATTCCTCAACCAACCCAAAAGTTTAGCAAAGAGAAGAAGCACCCAAAGTTGAAACTACTCTTGCTACAGATAAGCTCAAAGGACCTCCTATTGGATTGCGTTCTCCTACCAAGTCCCAGCTTCCTCCTAAAGAAAGAGAGACGAGTGAGGCATTGTGATTTTTATTCCTACCTGAATTATGGTTAAAGAAAATTGTTATTGTTTGCTACTCCTAAGCACTTACGGTGGTTAGGGTAAAAATGTACAAGATGTATTGTTCAAGCTACACAACTGAGGGGATATAAAATGTTTTTAATAGTAATATTCAAAAGTTACTACTATTACCTTCAAATTTGAATTTCTACTATTACCTGCCAGATCAAGTGTTGTATGATAGTGAGCTACATTGTGATTTCTTGGTTCAATTGTGATTTCTTTTTGCTTGATTGTGCAATCGTGGTTAAGTTTTATTCTTAACTTAACCGCTATTGCACAAAATGATAGTCATATGTGAACTTTTATATGCTTGTGTTAGTTTTTGTTAAACAAAAGGGCTGGATCCAAGAGGGGGGGGGTGAATTGGATCTTTCACAATTTTCAAGAATCCCCAATTTCTTTTCAATTATGAATAACTAGATTTTTCAAAAACTTTGAATCTTATTGATTTGGTTATACAAATGAAATAGAATTGGATCAATTTTTCTTGAACTTTTCTATGCAAAGATCTTTATGATTTTAAATGCAAGTGATCAAGATACAGTATGCTAGCAAGAGAGCAGAGGAAAGAGAGAGAGGAAACAAGATTTATACTAGTTCGATCACTACCACTGTGATCTACATCCAGTTTCCAATCAAACCGATTAATGTTATCACTAAGTAATTCAAATGTTTACAAACACTATGCACAAACACAAGAATTACTACCAAACAAACCACACAATCAAGTTTCTTGAACCCTATCAAGAAAAACTTGAAACTTTTCTTGTGGAACCCTACCACAAAGAGGTTATGAGAGACACCCTCTCAAGAACGAAAATCAATTTAGAAGAAGGTTAGATATCACCTTGGTTTGTAATAAATGGAAAACAATGAAGAACCAATCAACTTTTACCCAAGTAAAGACTTTTCTTTATCCTCAAGATTGATCCATGATGAGCTCTTTGATCTTTGATCCAAAACTTGTAATGAAGTAGAAGAATAATATCAATTCTCTCTAGAAAAGCTCTCTTTCAATTTTAGAAAAGTGAATTTGTAAAAAGTTATTATGAAAGACTCACAAATGTTCACTTTATATAGAGAGCTCACTGGTATAACTAGTTATTTAAACTTGTAATCAGTTATTTTGTTATTTGAAATTTGGAAAATGAACTTTGAATGGGTTTAACTAGTTATTTCCATTTATAACTAGTTAAAACAGAGGCCATTCGAATTTGCCTTTACTGAAATAACTAGTTACATAACTTTGTAACTAGTTATTTTCATATAAGACAAAACAGCTTTATATTATGTAAGTAGTTCTGGAATTATGTAATTGGTTACTGCTGAAATAACTGATTACATAATGTTGTAACTAGTTAAAACAGGAAACATGTAACTGATTACATATTGATTTAACTAGTTAAAACAGTGTATATTTTCACTATTTACATGAAATTAAACAATTTCAATCGATTACAAAGCTAACTTAACCGATTAAATGGTTCTTTAATATAGGATTGAATTGTTCTAAGGTTTTAATACTATGGCTTTCACTTCTTATCAATTTAAAACTTAGTTTTATCCAATTTTAGACTTATAGAAAATATATTTCCACTTTGTTAACTTTTAAGTCTTAAATCTTGAGCTCATTACCATCAAACCATCAAGGATAAAGATAAATCATGCAAGACCACAAACACACACACACACATATATAAACACACATTACAACTTTGCACTCATCAAGAGGCTAAATCATCAAAACTATATTAATTTTCCTTGGGGCAAGAGTAATCTTCTTCTTAGTTCTTCAATTTTAATTGAAATTTATGAATTCATTTAAATGTAAATGTAAGGAGAAGCAACAAAATGAACCTAAAATAAAATAAAATAAAAACTTGACATAGATAGCACTTGTAATAAATAAGTGGTGTTTAAAGGTCTCTTAGACAGCGCATGTTTATTACAAGCACTGTCTATTGGGGGTCTTAGACAATACTTGTTTATTACAAGTGCTATTTAATAAGGCCCTTCGATAGCACTTCAAAAGCGCTGTTAAAGTTAACCCCCTTTTAATAGCGGAGGCATAGACAGCGTGTGAAAGTGCTATTAAAGGCCTTTTTTAAGTGCTATTAAAGGTCATTTTTGTAGTAGTGGGTGTTACAATGGGCTTCAATTGTGGTGTGGTGCTAGTACATTTATTTAGGCATTGTGTTACGTTTACTGAAGTGTTTATGGACCACAAAACTGTAGAAAGATGTCAACTAGATTTAAATGGTGTCTACTATTGCTACTAGTGTGCAATTCCATTAAATAATGTATTTATTAGGTGTGCAATTCAATTAAGTAATGTATTTATTATTTTTTATAAATAAGGTAATTACATATAATATACTTTTATAAGTTATTTTTAAATTTTAATATATTATGAATAATAAATTTTATTGTTTTTAATATGGTTCTTACTTTTCAATTCACTAGTTTACTTTTAACATTTTACTTTTTTAAAAATATATAATTTACTTAGAGGTTCATAATTTATTTTTAATATATTAATTTATTTTTAGAGACAAATTACTACTTGTTATATATTGAAAAAATAAATTATAATACAATTAAGTTAAAATTAATGAACTGCAATATAAAAATAACATCAAAGTAATATATTAAAAGTAGGGTTAAATATGTTTTAGATCTTCCAAAAATATGATAGAATTGGTCTTAGTCCCCCCCCCCCCCCCCCCAAAAAATTTCATTTAATAAAGTCCATTAAATATTAAAAATACCCTAATTAGTTCCATATGCTAAATTCTGTTTAACTTTTTTGTTAAATGATGGTTAAATTAGTTTCACAGTCACTATTAATTTACTGATGCGGCTATCCATGTCAACTGTTATGTACAGGTTAGATTAGTAACATATTTTTTAAATAAAATTATTACATATTTAACCCTAAATCAAAGATTTTTTAACCCTAAAGAAAAATTAATTACCCGATTTTTTATTAAAAATTATCATTGGGCTCTTTAGGTAATAAAATACTTTACTTTGAAGCTGATGTGACAATTATTTAACAGAAAAGTTAAACAGAGTTAGCATAGGTATTTAATTAGGATATTTTTAATATTCGAGAGGCCTTATTCAAAGAAAAAAATTAGGGACTAAAACTAATTCTGTCATATTTTTGGATAATCAAAAACTTATTTAACCATTAAAAGTAAATTATAAGCGTCTAGGTAAATTATAATTTTTTTTAAAATTACAATGTTAAAAATAAATTAGTGAATTGAAAAAAATAATAATAAAAGCAATAAAAAGTACTGTTCAAAATATATTAAAAATTAAAAATAAATTGTAAAATTAATATACATGTAATTACATAATTTATATAAAATAATAAACATATTACTTAATTGAATTACAATCTAAAAATAATCTAATTATCTTAATTTAAAATATTCTTCGTTACCTTAATTATCTTAATTAATATTTTTATTTTGTTAGCTATGTCAGCACTAAATTAACTATAGTTAATGATAAGGACTAAAAAAGAACAATAAGAAAATGTCAGGGATCTAAAACTAACAAAATTGTTTGCAAAGACCAAAATCAGACAAAGCCATATTTGTATAGACTTAAAATATATTTAAGCTTAAATTTTTTATAAAATTAATAATGGAATAAGTAATTTCTTAAGAAACTAATTTATTGTCTAAATTTTTTAAAAATTGATGCAGGCTTAAAAAGGCCAAACTGCAAACAAAAAGAGGAAGGGGGGGGGGGTGCTCCCGTCTTGTTAACTTGATTTAGTTTTTTTTGAGTGGGTCTAGGCCCATAATTTTACAAAATCATTCTTCAAATTTAAAATCATTACCATAACATAAGTGTCAAATTAAATAAATAATAAATAAATTTTATATAATAAAAAATCACAAAATAATTTTAAACACAAATATTAAACAAAATGATTTTACAATTTAACTATAACACAAACTCATAGTTAATAAACGCAACTAAAAAAATAACCCACTAAGATCGGTTTAGTGATGAGGGGTTAGGATAGTATACATGACATCATAGGTTTGAACCTTATGAAATAATACAAAGTAATTAAATATTTTTTAAAGGCCTTAAAATAGAAAAACAAATTATAATAATAACTAAATAATTTCTTAAATATTATAATTTTACTCCAACTAATTTATTTTTCAATAACTAGACAAATCTTTGATTAAAAAAATATTTTACCTTTAGTTTAATTCTAATTAATTGTCAAACACCCTGCTCCCCAAAAAATAAAAAAACAAAAAAAAACTATTCTTTTAATTGAAAGCACATATGCACGTGTAGTGTCTGTCTAACCTTGTCCTAATCCCCTGTGGTGTATTATTGAAATTTCAATGGGTTGCAATGCAACATTTTTGTTATTCAGTGTAAATAAAAAAGCAAAATTATTCAAAGAGCCTGATATCACTTCAGTCAAAACTAGTCAATTACCTGTGCATTTGTACGTGTCGCATTTGCCTTCACAGATATTCTAAAAGCACTTGTATATATAATTATTTGCATAAAAATAAACAATAGTGTAGATGAGATCCAACCAAACATCAGAACAATATAGGAGAAATCTACTTATATTCTTTTTTTTTTGAAAAAATAAAAATCTTTTAATTATATTGAAAATACAAGTAAAAGCTAAATTAATTATTAGTGTTATTTTTATTTATTTTAAGATTATAATATTAATATATATACATATATATAATTTTAATATTATAAGTATTATTTAATATTTTTATTATTACTTTAAATATGTTCATAATATTTACAGTACTTATTATAATATTATTTTACTATTATTAACATATAATTAAATTTTATTTTAAGTAATTTGAATTTGAAGATTTTTTAAATCTGAATAAAGTTGAATTTGAATTTAATTTTTGAAATTTAATTTTCACACATCATAAAATAAATTTGATGTATTTTAATTTAAGTAATATTTTTAATTTTTTAATTTTATAATATTATTTATTATTATTATAATAAAAATTATTATTATGTGTAATTTTTTGTTATGTTTATTTTATTTTTTATAATATTATTTTTTTACTATTTCCTATTTACTATTTTTTAATTTTTATTAATATTGTTTATATTATCTTTATTATTATTTTAATCTTATAATAGTTGTTTAATATTATTAATAATTATAATATTATTTTATTTTTTTATATTTTATTTGTCTTATTTATACTATCTTTATTATTATTTTAACCTTAAAATAATTATTTATTATTTATAATAATTTTTATTTTCATTATTTTTAATAATTTTAGTATTATTACTATTATTTTTTATTTTTCTATTTTATTAGTATTATTATATTACTCTTATTATTATTTTAACCTTAAAATAATTATTTTAATCTTATCACCCACCGTGTCATTTATCGAAACCAAATCCTCTCCTACATACCCTCTTTCCATCCCCTCTTCAACAAACTTGTTAGTCGTTAAATCTATCTAATGGCTAAAATTAAAAGGTCACAATCCCACGCATATCAATGTATCGTTATAGAATGCCATTAGTTTAATCTTAACTCTTTAAAGAGTTTAATTTTATCTTATATTTTCAACTAACAAGAAATTATTTTATATATAATTTTTAAAATAATTATTATAAAAATTAATATTTTTAACTATATAATAATTTATAATTAAATAGTAATAATAAAAATCTTTATAATTGCAATATATTTTAATCAAATTATTTTCTAAAACTTTGTGTTACCATTTGGCAACACTTTTTGTCTAAATTTAAATTTATTTTTAGGTGTAATTTAGTTTTTGAAAAAATATTTTGATTTATTTTTAATTAAAAATAACACTTTATTTTCATTTATTTTCATCTTTAAAAGTTTGTATAAAAAATAATAAAAATTTACTTTTTCTGTTTCCTATACAATTAAAAAAAGAAAAAATATTTTTGTAATTAAAAGTAAAAAAATGAAAACTAAAAGTATATATACTTTTTTAAAACCAAACACTCCTTATTATCTAAGTTATGAAACCACATAGTTCAGCACACATCGATTGTATTTTGTTTTCTCCCTTATTGTTGAGAAAGATTAAAGTAAAAAGGGACTTTTGAGACTAATAGCATTTGTCAATTTTGATAAAAATTAACTATAATTATATATATATATATATATATATATATATATATATATATATATATCTTAACGTGATCCTTGACTAGTATTTCCAACTAGTACAACATTAACACAGGAAGGATCAATAGTACATCAAAATACAAACATGTAAGCAAGCATATCATCAAAGAAGTGGGAGAACAAATATAGAATAATCATAAACATTACTTAAAGTTAAATAATTAGGCATACACAAAATGCATTAAGGAAAAATCAAAACAGTTTGTTGCATATAGGTTACGTGTCATGCATCTGCAACTCATATCTTAAGGTGTTTTACAACATCCCACCTGTGCATATAGACTACAAATAAATTTGGATTTTGGGAATCATTTTTATTAAATTTTTTTATTAATTACTACTTGCTAAATATGTATAAAAAAGCTTATGCCAAAGACAAATCAGGCCGAAAAGACATAACATAGTGAATGGAAATGATTTCTAAAAGCAAACCTTACACGCTAGAAACATAGA
>QUWT01000345.1:130074-152315 GCA_004329165.1 Spatholobus suberectus | reverse complement strand
GAAAGAAAATGCAGAAGATAACATACACGAAGTATAGAGTAAAACTGGGAGTGACAATGAGAATAAATGCTAACACAAAAATTTCTAACATATAATTCAATAAATAGAGACAATGACTCCAATTATAATTTAGTAGAGATGGATTTTAGTCACCAATTTCTTTAGAAAATAAAGGAATAACTTGCTCATCAACCTTACACCTTCGTCTAAGAAACAAAAGCCCACACACCTTAATTCATCTTGCTTTTACCCAGTCAAACATAAGCCACAGATATGTTTGTCATCAGTATCACCATTTTTATTATTTAAAAGATTTTAATGATATCAAAACTAACCTAGCATCAAGGCAGGTAATAGCTGCAAAATGAACACCATGCCACATGTGAACTTTGATCCAGACAGTCCATAATGACCAAGTCCATACTCCATCATTGTAGATAGTTCTCCTTTAGACGTAGCAAGCCAAGCATATCAAATGTTAGCTTCCCCATGAATTTTTTTTTTTTTTGATAATTTCAACTTGCTTCTTGAATAGCTCCCATTGTGATTGCATTGACATACTTGAGCAGTGGCAAATCTCAACTATGTTAGCTAACATTTATTGTTAAAAATTTTGCAAAAAAGTATAATGTGTAAAAATAGTAGCACTAACATTTATTGTTAAAAATGTTGCAAAAAATATAACATAAGGTCAATTAGTAACATTTTATTAAGTGTTAGTAAAAAAATGTTGCTAAATGTCATATATGTAGTAGTGGAATCAGTACTGCTAAAACTACTCATTTCCTTTAGAAACATCTTTTGTACAGCATTCAAATCCAATTTTCCATACACTGATTCAATATAAGCATATGAACCTATGTCTTGATTTTGCTGAATGGCGTCACCAACATTTCCACAATCTTTTTTGTTAATGCTATCTTCAACTTCACCTCATATTGACAGCAATTTTGTTTACTATCAATTTGAATAACCTTAATTAAGGCATTGAACTCCCCACTAGTCTCAGTCAACCTGGATTGATTCACTCCATTTATTTCAACTTCTAAATGTAATTTCATTTCATTAGACTTGTATGATTCCAAAATTTTTCCACCTCCCTATTTGTAGAAATAAAAGTAGCACCCTACCTTATCAATCCAAGCTATAGGTTGTTGCAAGCTAGTTTTCAAGGCCACCTTATGCAGATGTAAAAAATCAAACATAAGATGATAGCCATTTAACTCTATCTCCACAGCTACCTTCTTATCATCAAGATCTTAACCAAATCAACAACATCCTCAAGAAAGTCCAACCATTCACCAATCTTATAGAACATCAAACTCTCTAGTATCCCACTCTTTTTATAATTAAAATGTGCCTAATTAAGGACCGTCCAATATGAGGATCACCATTTGTCAACTTGTTGCCATATCCCTCCAATTTAATATGTTTGACAACCCTGCTTGTTGGTGACGTAAATGATGGCTAATGACCTATAATTGGTTGCGAAGCTCCACTTACACGTGCAGCATATCATGTCACTCACTTTTGCTTCAAACATGCAACATTATCCAATTCCTTTGCGTTTTTTTGCTTCCATTTATATTTACTAGACCAATATCTGTAAACACAATTAAATATAAAAGCTCAGGTGCAATAGTTAAATAGAACCTTGTAAAAACTCCTGTTTGATGAAATTAAATATCTGTAAAAACACGATTAAATATAAACCTTTTGTTTAAGAAATACTAATGAAATTAAATACCTCACTCCTCCTTTACCACAAGAAGCTTGGACAAAGAGAGGGATCAAAGAGTTGCTTTACTCCAATTAAAAAATTCACCAAGAAATTAGAGTTTTCTTTGTTCCAAACACTACGACCTAGTAAATTTTTGTACTTTAGATGATAAGAGTTTTGAGAGAAGTGAAACTGCTGGCAAAAGTAGTCCAAGGACATACTTGCGGCAGGGGGTATTTATAGGTGAATCAAGGTTGATTTGTATGGTAATAAATAATGCCGCCAAATTTAACAAATATGAGGTTATTAATAACTATTAAAAGTAATTAATTTAAATGTAAAAATTTGTGTTTATCCATTAAGTAGCAAAGTTGTGGCTGGTATAGATGAGATGATGTGGTCGAATATCATCTTTTAATTTCCTAAAAAATTATTCTAATTAATTATTATTTAATTCAGTAAATTAATTTAATTTGAAAAGGTTTGTATTTATCCATCAGTTAAGTAAATTGTGACTGAAAAATAGAGTGATGTAGCCGAACTACACATTCTCATTTCCTTCAAATTTTAAAAATTAATTTTATATTAATTATTTAAGTAATTAAATTTAATTATAAAAGTTTGTAATTATTCAATTTTGACCAAAATTGTGGTTATGTGTACCGCCCCATTACCACGTAGTATTTTATAAGATATTATTATTATTATTAAAAAAATTTAATATTAATTGGATTCTTTGCACCTTTCCGAGACGTCCATGCTGCATGCTTCACACTCAAGAAAAATGATGGCACATAAATTCTTGAGTGGAGGTTGTGTTTGGACTGAGGAGAAGAAGATGGATGGTCGTAGTCAATATTTGTTTACTTTCTTAGAAACCATGACGAGATTTGGCTAGGTGTGGGAGACGTCTGAGGCATTGTATTTTTTTTTTTCTCTTTTCAATGAGCATCACTTGTTGTCTAAAGTTTTTTGTGGGTAGCATGTGTTGGGTGGGTGGAAGATGCCAACCTTGTTACTGGCCTTTGCCTGTACCTCCCTCACCTCTAGCCTTTGTCCTTTGTAGGAGTGTAAATGAAGTGAGCTGGGTTGGGTTTATCCTCATTTAAGACTCAACCTAATTGAATTTAATTAGGTTGGGTTGGGTTGGGTAGTCGGGTCACAAACAAAAATCTGGAAATTTGATTATTTTTTTTTAAGTTTTGATTTTATGTTTAGCGATATATTTGCTAGATTAATCTTTTCTTTAAACTAGTAACATGAATTTGTATTTTCTCCCTAACCCATTCCGAACACTCACGACCCACACCATTAATCTTCTTTAATTGGTCTTGGTTATATATATTATTAAGTATACTTTCATATTCTACTTTAATATACTCTTTTGGATTCTTCTCCAACACATACATCATAACCAGTTGCCTAAAATTTGTTTAGCATAGCTCACGTCCCTGTAGCACTCAGCCCAATATCAGTTTATTTCTCTTGATTATTTAGTTGTACATAGCTGTCCATATGCATTATTGTTCCTTCTCTAAACCAGTAAAAACACGAATCATTTGCTCTATCTTGTCATCAGTGTGACACATTTTAAAATAAACCTGTAATGTTGTATTTTGTTTCTTATTCCTTAATTAGGTGACAATTGATGTTTCAAATCCTGAGCCAGGCATGATTCTAAAGGTACAATTTAGGTTTAAAATGTATTTACTGCCCCTCAAATCATCTGAAAATTTTCTTTCTTTTTTTATTAAGTTTAGCTTGTGTAATTTATTAATTATTTACAACTTCTGGCCAACAAAGGTGATACTGTTGAGCCAAGTAACAAGATAGCAATCATGTTAAGGTCTGTTGATGCAACTCATGTTGCCCCATCTGAGACTACATCTGAGAAAGCTATTCCTCAACCAACCCAAAAGTTTAGCAAAGAGAAGAAGCACCCAAAGTTGAAACTACTCTTGCTACAGATAAGCTCAAAGGACCTCCTATTGGACTGCGTTCTCCTACCAAGTCCCAGCTTCCTCCTAAAGAAAAAGAGACGAGTGAGGCATTGTGATTTTTATTCCTACCTGAATTATGGTTAAAGAAAATTGTTATTGTTTGCTACTCTTAAGCACTTACGGTGGTTAGGGTAAAAATGTACAAGATGTATTGTTCAAGCTACACAACTTAGGGGATATAAAATGTTTTTAATAGTAATATTCAAAAGTTCCTACTATTACCTTCAAATTTGAATTTCTACTATTACCTGCCATATCAAGTGTTGTATGATAGTGAGCTACATTGTGATTTCTTAGTTCAAATGTGATTTCTTTTTGCTTGATTATGCAATAGTGGTTAAGTTTTATTCTTAACTTAACTACTATTGCACAAAATGATAGTCATATATGAACTTTTATATGCTTGTGTTAGTTTTAATTGAAATTTATGAATTCATTTAAATGTAAATGTATGGAGAAGCAACAAAATGAACCTAGAATAAAATAAAATAAAAACTTGACATAGATAGCACTTGTAATAAATAAGTGGTGTTTAAAGGTCTCTTAGACAGCGCATGTTTATTACAAGCACTGTTTATTGGGGGTCTTAGACAGTACTTGTTTATTACAAGTGCTATTTAATAGGGCCCTTCGATTGCACTTCAAAAGCGCTGTTAAAGTTAACCCCCCTTTTAATAGCAGAGGCATAGACAGCATGTGAAAATGCTGTTAAAGGCCTTTTTTAAGTGTTATTAAAGGTCATTTTTGTAGTAGTGGGTGTTACAATGGGCTTCAATTGTGGTGTGGTGCTAGTACATTTATTTAGGCATTGTGTTACGTTTACTAAAGTGTTTATGGACCACAAAACTGTAGACAAATGTCAACCAGATTTAAATGGTGTCTACTATTGCTACTAGTGTGCAATTCCATTAAATAATGTATTTATTAGGTGTGCAATTCAATTAAGTAATGTATTTATTATTTTTTATAAATAAGGTAATTGCATATAATATACTTTTATAAGTTATTTTTAAATTTTAATATATTATGAATAATAAATTTTATTGTTTTTAATATTGCTCTTACTTTTCAATTCACTAGTTTACTTTTAACATTTTACTTTTTTAAAAAATATATAATTTACTTAGACGTTCATAATTTATTTTTAATATATTAATTTATCTTTAGAGACAAATTACTACTTGTTATATATTGAAAAAATAAATTATAATACAATCAGTTAAAATTAATGAACTGCAATATAAAAGTAACATCAAAGTAATATATTAAAAGTAGGGTTAAATATGTTTTAGATCTTCCAAAAATATGATAGAATTGGTTTTAGTCGCCCCAAAAAAATTTTCATTTAATAAAGTCCATCAAATATTAAAAATACCCTAATTAGTTCCATATGCTAAATTCTGTTTAACTTTTTTTGTTAAATGATGGTTAAATTAGTTTCACAGTCACTATTAATTTACTGATGCGGCCATCCATGTCAACTGTTATGTACTGGTCAGATTAGAAACATATTTTAAAATAAAATTATTACATATTTAACCCTAAATCAAAGATTTTTTAACCCTAAAGAAAAATTAATTACCCGATTTTTTATTAAAAATTATCATTGGGCTCTTTAGGTAATAAAATACTTTACTTTGAAGTTGATGTGACAATTATTTAACAGAGTTTAGCATAGGTATTTAATTAGGATATTTTTAATATTCGAGAGACTTTATTCAAAGAAAAAAATTGGGGACTAAAACCAATTCTGTCATATTTTTGGATGATCAAAAACATATTTAACCATTAAAAGTAAATTATAAGCGTCTAGGTAAATTATAATTTTTTAAAAAATTACAATGTTAAAAATAAATTAGTGAATTGAAAAAAATAATAATAAAAGCAATAAAAATTACTGTTCAAAATATATTAAAAATTAAAAATAAGTTATAAAATTAATATACATGTAATTACATAATTTATATAAAATAATAAACATATTACTTAATTAAATTACAATCTAAAAATAATCTAATTATCTTAATTTAAAATATTCTTCGTTACCTTAATTATCTTAATTAATATTTTTTATTTTGTTAGCTATGTCAGCACTAAATTAACTATAGTTAATGATAAGGACTAAAAAAGAACAATAAGAAAATGTCAGGGATCTAAAACTAACAAAATTGTTTGCAAAGACCAAAATTAGACAAAGCCATATTTGTATAGACTTAAAATATATTTAAGCTTAAATTTTTTATAAAATTAATAATGGAATAAGTAATTTCTTAAGAAACTAATTTATTGTCTAAACTTTTAAAAAAATTGATGCAGGCTTAAAAAGGCCAAACCGCAAACAAAAAAAGGAAGGGGGGGGGGGGTGCTCCCGTCTTGTTAACGTGATTTAGTTTTTTTTGAGTGGGTCTAGGCCCATAATTTTACAAAATCATTCTTCAAATTTAAAATCATTACCATAACATAAGTGTCAAATTAAATAAATAATAAATAAATTTTATATAATAAAAACTCACAAAATAATTTTAAACACAAATATTAAACAAAATGATTTTACAATTTAACTATAACACAAACTCATAGTTAATAAACGCAACTAAAAAAATAACCCACTAAGATCGGCTTAGTGATGAGGGGTTGGGATAGTATACATGACATCATAGGTTTGAACCTTAGTGAAATAATACAAAGTAATTAAATATTTTTTAAAGGCCTTAAAAATAGAAAAAAAAATTATAATAATAACTAAATCATTTCTTAAATATTATAATTTTACTCCAACTGATTTATTTTTCAATAACTAGACAAATCCTCGATTAAAAAAATATTTTACATTTAGTTTAATTCTAATTAATTTTCAAACACCTTGCTCCCCAAAAAATAAAAAAAAATAAAAAAGCTATTCTTTTAATTGAAGGCACATATGCACGTGTAATGTTTGTCTAACCTTGTCCTAATCCCCTGTGGTATATTATTGAAATTTCAATGGGTTGCAATGCAACATTTTTGTTATTCAGTGAAAATAAAAAAGCAAAATTATTCAGAGAGCCTGATATCACTTCAGTCAAAACTAGTCAGTTAGCTGTGCATTTGCACGTGTCGCATTTGCCTTCACAAATATTCTAAAAGCACTTGTATATATTATTATTTGCATAAAAATAAACAATAGTGTAGATGAGATCCAACCAAACATCAGAACAATACAGGAGAAATCTACTTATATTCTTTTTTTTTAAATAAAAATATTTTTAATTATATTGAAAAATACAAAGTAAAAGCTAAATTAATTATTAGTGTTATTTTTATTTATTTTAATTTGTTTTAAGATTATAATATTAATATATATAATTTTAATATTATAAGTATTATTTAATATTTTTATTATTACTTTAAATATGTTCATAATATTTACAGTACTTATTATAATATTATTTTACTATTATTAACATATAATTAAATTTTTATTTTAAGTAATTTGAATTTGAAGATTTTTTAAATCTGAATAAAGTTGAATTTGAATTTAATTTTTGAAATTTTAATTTTCACACATCATAAAATAAATTTGATGTATTTTAATTTAAGTAATATTTTTAATGTTTTAATTTTTATAATATTATTTATTATTATTATAATAAAAATTATTATTATGTGTAATTTTTTGTTATGTTTATTTTATTTTTTATAATATTTTTTTTTACTATTTACTATTTTTTAATTTTTATTAATATTGTTTATATTATCTTTATTATTATTTTAATCTTATAATAATTGTTTAATATTATTAATAATTATAATATTATTTTATTATTTTATATTTTATTTGTCTTATTTATACTATCTTTATTATTATTTTAGCCTTAAAATAATTATTTATTATTTATAATAATTTTTATTTTCATTATTTTAAATAATTATAGTATTATTTACTATTAATTTTTTAATTTTTCTCTTTTATTAGTATTATTATATTACTCTTATTATTATTTTAACCTTAAAATAATTATTTTAATCTTATCACCCACCGTGTCATTTATCGAAACCAAATCCTCTCCTGCATACCCTCTTTCCATCCCCTCTTCAACAAACTTGTTAGTCGTTAAATCTATCTAATGGCTAAAATTAAAAGGTCACAATCCCACACATATCGATGTATCATTATAGAATGCCATTAGTTTAACCTTAACTTTTTAAAGAGTTTAATTTTATCTTATATTTTCAACTAACAAGAAATTATTTTATATATAATATTTAAAATAATTATTATAAAAATTAATATTTTTAACTATATAATAATTTATAATTAAATAGTAATAATAAAAATCTTTATAATTGCAATATATTTTAATCAAATTCTTTTCTAAAACTTTGTGTTACCATTTGGCAACACTTTTCATCTAAATTTAAATTTATTTTTAGCTATAATTTAGTTTTTGAAAATTATTTTATTTATTTTTAATTAAAAATAACACTTTATTTTCATTTATTTTCATCTTTAAAAGTTTGTATAAAAAATAATAAAAATTTACTTTTTTTGTTTCCTATAAATTAAAAAAAGAAAAAATATTTTGTAATTAAAAGTAAAAAATGAAAACTAAAAGTATATATACTTTTTTAAAACCAAACACTCCTTATTATCTAAGTTATGAAACCACATAGTTCAGCACACATCGATTGTATTTTCTTTTCTCCCTTATTGTTGAGAAAGATTAAAGTAAAAAGGGACTTTTGAGACTAATAGCATTTGTCAATTTTGATAAAAATTAACTATATATATATATATATATATATATATATATATATATATATTTAATATTTTAACGTAATCCTTGACTAGTATTTCCAACTGGTACAACATTAATACGGGGAAGGATCAATAGTACATCAAAATACAAACATGTAAGCAAGCATACCATCAAAGAAGTGGGAGAACAAATATAGAATAATCATAAACATCACTTAAAGTTAAATAATTAGGCATACACAAAATGCATTAAGGAAAAATCAAAAACAGTTTGTTGCATATAGGTTAAGTGTCATGCATCTGCAACTCAGATCTTAAGGTTTTTTACAACATCCCACCTGTGCATATAGACTACAAATAAATTTGGATTTTGGGAATCATTTTTATCTAAATTTTTTTATTAATTACTACTTGCTAAATATGTATAAAAAAGCTTATGCCAAAGACAAATCAGGCCGAAAAGACATAACATAGTGAATGGAAATGATTTCTAAAAGCAAACCTTACACGCTAGAAACATAGAGACCCAAATATAATGAGTCAAAATAATGTCCAATACTATAACAACTCAAAAATTGTTAAATTTGTATCGAATCATGAAAATGCAGTACTGCCAAGTATGACACATAAATATCTCAACAATAAAATCTAAAATTAATCTGAAATAATAATTTCAGATCTTTCCTATTTTATAATTATTCTTTCGTAAAAAACATAACAGCAAATATTCCTCCTAGAAATCCCAAAAGCAAATACATCACTTGCTTTGTTTAGCTGCAACAGTTCGCTGAACAGCTGCAACACCATCCACAAATGTTGTCCGGAAAAGAACATTTGCATTTTCGAACATGTCTTCCTTTATCATTCTCCCTATGTTTTGTGTGTGGCTAAAATCAAGAGCTGCATCAACCTACAAGAATTAAACAATTAACATTAGGCCCAACATTCCTTGAAATGTATAAAAGACAGTATCCTACCCAGTGTAAAATGGTATTGAAATAAGACAACGCCTATTAATTAATAAGCATAAACTTATCGAGCATGTTTAATCCATTAATTATATCAAATAAGAAACATAAATTTACCAACTTTGTCTAACAACCTATCAATCCTTAAAATAAAAGGTAACTAATTCATTTTAACGTATTCCATTTAGGACTTATTATCTCAGAAAAAAATAAAAATAAAAAAACTAGTAATCTGCGTAAGTATACACTCCTTTAATTCTCGTCAGGACATCAACATTTTAAAATATGTAATGATATAAGGAATATGGTAAATTACACTCCCTCCCCTCAGCGATGTTCAGTTTCCATTGATTTTCCAGCTATGTCTCCCCCAAGAGATGAAAATGCGTTACTCTGTAATCTATTTGAATGTAAATGAACTTTTCAAGAGCAATTTTCTTCTATCTGCTACTATTAGTTACTCACAACTGATTTTGTATAGCCCTACTATTGATTTTCAAACTCTGGAAGATGAAATGAATATTTTGGGTAAAGTCCCCAAAGCCAATGACGGGTGTTTTGGTACAACATAAAGAAATATCCAAAAGTATATTTGTTAGAAATAATCTTTAAAGGCATGCTTTATTTAGTCTTTAATTCGAAAAAACTTTAGGCAGAAGCATATAATTACAAAAGCATACATATATCAAGAACAACCTGTTCTTGTTCACACAGGATCTACAACATGCTGGATTACTAAGGATAGAATAAATACCTGGATCCATAATTGGTTCCTAATCTAAGCGGTCTTCACAGAATCTTCGAGGCAATTTATCACGAACACGAACAAAGAGAGCCGGTGGCTTTATGGTTCTTCCTCAACCGAATCTCCTGAGTTCCCGATGAGACCTTAGCCTCTCTTCAGATGGGGAGAAGGGAGTATGAGTTTTCTGTGATTCGATGTATTGGGGACCATAGCCTTCTTATAGTGTATTAACCTAATAGGGTTCCCATTATCCCCTAATGGGCTAACACTGACATCAGCTCATTTAAGCCCATATCATCTTATTTAAAAGTCTAATGGACTCACTTAATTTGACCATATAAAATAAAGCCCACTAATGATAAATAGCTAATATAATTGTCTTATAATATTAGCCCATATTAATTTTTGGAATATAAAATTCCAACAATCTCCCACTTGGGCTACATATTGTAACAATTATATCACAATTATTTAGGCACGCGTCTGTATGCTATTTATCTTTAAACTTTTACTTTGACAATCTGGTAGAGAAGAGTGACTAATCATACTCCTTACCATATCCTTAACAGTTCGGTTTCGTCGTTCTGCAACTCCATTCATGCTAGGTTTGCCCGGCATAGTGTATTGCAGAACGATTCCACATTCATTGAGGAAAAATGTGAAGGCACTGGACGTTGTTCACCTAATCCGTCATATCTACCATAGTATTCTTCACCACGGTCAAATTTGACAGCCTTAATTTTCTTTCCTAGTTGAAGTTCAACTTCAGCTTTGAAAGACTTGAAAACGTCTAGAGACTGAGACTTCTCATGAATTAAATAAAGGTAATCGTACCTTGAGTAATCGTCTATGAACGTAATAAAGTATCTTTGTCCATTCCATGAATCCGTAGGGAAAGGACCACAGATATCCGTATGTATTAGTTCTAAGACATCATTTGCTCTTTCGGCACCTAAATTCCTTTTATTTGTTTGTTTACCCTTAATACACTCAACACAGACTTGGAAGTCTGACAAATTTAAGGGTCCAAGAATTTCCTCTAACACAAGCCTCTGAATTCTTTGTTTAGAGATGTGGCCTAAGCGCTTATGCCATAAGGTGGCAGAATTCTCATTTAATTTACGTTTCGTACCACGCGAATCTGTTTGCAATATCTCATTATAGGAATGCTTAATATCAAGCATATAAAGATTGTCAATTAAAGATCCGTAACCAACAATATTTGAATCATAAGAGAGACTAACTTTATTATTTCCAAATGAACAAGAATAACCAGATTTGTCCAAAATAGAAATAGAAATTAAATTCCATCTAATAGACGGTGCAACATATGTCTCAACCAAATCCAAATAAAAACCAGTCTTTAAAAGTAATCTAAAAGTTCCTATAGCTTCAACTGCAACTTTATTGCCATCGCCCACATAGATGAATCTTTCAGCATCACTTGGCAAACGGCTCCACAAGCAACCCTACATAGACATACTTATGTGAGTAGTAGCACCAGAATCTACCCACCAAGTGTCCTTGGGTACAGAAACTAAATTAACTTCAAAACAAATAAAAGTGAGAAGTTTACCCTTCTTTACACGCCAAGCGGCATACTTGGAACAGTCCTTCTTCATGTGTCTTGACTTCTTACAGAAGAAGCAAGTAAATTCCTCATCTTGGTTCTTCAGCTTCTTCTTTTGAGAAGAACTTTCCACAGTTTCCTTATGTTTCTTCCTCTTTTTATTCTGAGAGGTCGAAGCCAAATGAGCACTTTCAGTCTTATCCCTCTACAGTCTCTCTTCCTCTTGCACACAGTGAGATATAAGCTCATTGAGGGACCATTTGTCCTTCTGAATGTTATAACTCACTTTGAATTGCCCAAAGTGTGCAGGAAGTGAGATCAAAACCAAGTGCACGAGCAAATCCTTAGAAAGCTCTAACTTTAGTGCCTTGAGTTTTGATGCAAGATTAGACATCTCCATAATGTACTCCCTTATGTTCCTTTTACCTTTATACCTCAGAGATGAGTTTAGCCAAATGACTACTCGTCTCAGTTTTTTCATTCTTGGCAAAGAATTGCTCTATTGCCTCTAGGAACTTCTTGGCATTCTCGCTCTCAGCAATCGAGCCCCAAAACGCTTCCGGAATGGAGCGTTTGATGATCATGAGGTACATTCGGTTGGACCGATCCCACCTCTCAATTTTTGCCTCATTAGAGTTCTCTAGAGTGGAAGTGGGTCGTTTCGTCCTCAGTGCCAGGTCCAAGTCCATACAGCTGAGAACAATTTCTACAACCTCTTTCCATGACTTGAAGTTTATCCCATTCAGCATTGGAATTCCATTAATTTGAGTAGTGAAGTTAGGAGTGGTAGTGGCAACAACTAAGAGAGAACAATAAACATACAATAACATTAGTGGGCATGTCAAAAGATAATTAATAAGATATGCACAATCAATCTTTATGGCAAATTTAAAGACCCAAACAAGATACCTAGCGCACCATTAGTCCTCAATCTTTGGATTGAAAGAACTAATTGCAAGTGGTACTCTCGATGCAATGATCAAACATTAGTGATAAATCCTGTCAAACAACGGTTGTCTTTGGACACTCTATTGTTCACATGGGAAATTATCCTTATAATCACCACACATTTACCATCACAGGCATGTAATTATTTGGCCAAACTGTGTCTTCCTTTGGGTCGAGCACAGTTCGCATGAATAATTCTATGCAACATCTATGTAAATTTAATCAAATCAACCTACGCAACAGAGGTTACTTTGGCAACATGTTGTTTCAATTAATCCAACCAAAATTACCAGACAATTAATAAAAAAAATAAATTGGGAAGGGTCTAAATTTGTCCAAATCATGCATAAGCATTGACGTCAATATCTTATTTAATTCCATATTTTCTAAATACATCAACAATATACTAGTAAATTGGACAATTTAGAAAATACAATAAATCATATATATATATAAAATAATACTACCACAAATAAATGAAATCATTGATTCCATTGCCTTAATAGTGATTCGCAAATGCCAAGAAACTTTTATCAATATGTATTATAATTAGATATCAATGTTAAGGTTCCAAAAGATATGTAATCAAAATGCAAATCACTAACTCCGATTCAATATATATTGATTTATTGGTTTTAAATATATATTCTAGATCCAAATAAATTTCTATGTAATATAATGAAATTGATTTATGCTAATCATGGAAATTGCAACTCATTAATGACATATTAATATTAATATAAAAACCAAATATATATATCAATTAATATATTAATATATTCGAAAAACCAAGACGTCTCTGCTTTCAAAATCATATATTGTATTAATATATATGGTAAATCATATATATTATCTTTCGAAATCATATAATTGCTATGATTATTCAAAAAAAAAAAAAACCTGAACTGTTCGGCGTCAATCTCCTGATATAGGTCTCTTTTGAAATCATATTATTGCTACAGTATGCTTTCGAAATCATATATATCAATATATATATTGGTTACGTGCATACAATTACGCTACTCCGTTGTTCTTTCAATCCAAAATATATATATTAATGTATCAATTACACTTTCTCAAAATATATATATGTATCAAGCAGTAGAACGCCAGTAGCATGCTGTACGCAAATTGAAAAATTGCAATCCAAGGCAAAAAAAAAAAACTTAAACAGTAACAATAATACCCATTCAATAAAATCCAGGAATTATTCAAAACATCAAAGATTAATCCTAATAACCCAACACAGAAGACCGCTCTAATACCACTTGTTAGAAATAATCTTTAAAGGCATGCTTTATTTAGTCTTTAATTCAAGAAAACTTTAGGCGGAAGCATATAATTACAAAAGCATGCATATATCAAGAACAACCTGTTCTTGTTCACACAGGACCTACAACATGCTGGATTACTAAGGATAGGATAAATACCTGGATCCATAATCAGTTCCTGATCTAAGCGTTCTTCACAGAATCTTCGAGGCAATTTATCACGAACACGAACAAAGAGAGCCGGTGGCTTTATGGTTCTTCCTCAACCGAATCTCCTGAGTTCCCGATGAGACCTTAGCCTCTCTTCAGATGGGGAGAAGGGAGTATGAGTTTTCTGTGATTCGATGTATTGGGGACCATAGCCTTCTTAGTGTGTTAACCTAATAGGGTTCCCATTATCCTCTAATGGGCCAACACTAACATCTGCTCATTTAAGCCCATATCATCTTATTTAAAAGTCTAATGGGCTCACTTAATTTGACCACATAAAATAAAGCCCACTAATGATAAATAGCTAATATAATTGTCTTATAATATTAGCCCATATTAATTATTGGAATATAAAATTCCAACAATATTATCAATTTTAGATCATACTCTAGGATTAGTTTTCCTATTTTCTTATTATCACTTAGCATTAGTTTCCATTATCTTATCATGATTTGTTTCCCTAATTTTAGGAATATGATTAGTATAAATATGGATTACTGATCTAGGTTTTATTGAACAAGTCAACACATAGAAATCTATCTCAGCTAATATCAATTTAGTATATCAATCTCTTTTATCTCCCTCCCTCAATACGTAAAACCCCATATTTCCAACATGATATGATATAAATCAGAGTTATAATTATTATACTATCAAACTACCTAACATTTGGAGTACTAGTTTGTGCTCATGATTCTTCCTTCAAATTAATCATCTCTTCCTCCAACAAATTTAGCCTTCTTCCAGCTATGTGCTTTATTTCTGTGTTCTCCTCCATCTTAGCCACCACTTTGTATTTTGTTGGTGTGTTTTGGACAAAATTCAGTTGTTGTGTCCTCCTTCAAGCAGTCCTCAGTTGTGTTCTTTATTCCAATCATCTTCATTGGTTTGTTCTACCATCATGGTTCTCTGACATGCCTCAACACTTGTGTTTCTCTTCAGGTTTTGATCTCCACTGTGCTTTTTTCTGATGTGTTTCAAATAGTCTCCAGCCACCATTGCCAATTCCCCAATGCCATGTCATAATTCCAGCAAGTTCAGACCTCCAATTTGCTACCCATAACTTTTTCCAATGTTTTTCATTACCGTTAGTTTTATTTTCACTCTTTTCTTGTTGACCCACATCCTCATCTAATAAGATGACCTGCCCTCTTCAGTTTGAATCATGCCATGGGAGATTAAAAACATCATCCAAGCCCCACGAATTTACCAGAATTATTAGTTGGCCCCATCATTTTCCCATAGACATCAGCCTAGCCTCGCAGCTTTCCTAAAGATATGACCCTTCCTAGAGATATGACCTTGGCCTTGAACTTTCCCAAGAAAAGCTAGCCTAGCCCTGTGATAGTCACAGAGAATCATCTCGATCCCTCCATTCTACAGTCTCAAATTATATTATTTTTTTATATGGGTTTATCTGTAACAAGCTTAAAGTTAAGTAATGTTTAGCTGGACAAGGAGAGTTAGAATATAGGACAATATCCAAAAATATCTTATCATATATTAGATTATTTTCTAAGATTAACTTTCCTATTTCCTCATTATCTCTCAAGATTAGTTTCCATATTTTCTAATCTTAACATAATTTAGTTCCCTAATTAGTTAGGATTATGATTAAAACAAATAAAAGTTGGTGCTCTAGATTTTATCAAACGCATGTTCATTGTAATACATCTCAAACAATATGAATTCAGTGTTTCAATCTCATTTATCTTTCTTCCTCCATCAATACCTAAAACCCTATAATTCCAACGTGTTCAAAACTTCATTTCATCTTCTAAATTTTCAAAGTCAATGGTGTGGATGCCCAAGACGAGTCATTGATTAGAAAGCAAAAAACTATTCTTGAAAGGCTTCTTCAAAATCACTCACCGCCACTAGGCCCAAAGAGGTTTGTTCACACTAAAATAACTAAAGCATAGTAGTTTCATTTCTCAAGGAAGGAGGGTGTAGTTTACCAAAATAGAGAGGAGGGCAATATCATTTAAATTTTAAACATCTTTTAAGAGAGGAAAGTGTATTTTCCCACAAAAATATTATTGATTGACTTTTCCAACCTTCAATAATATAGTAATTGCTAAATGGCTTACATAAAATATATCCTAAATTTTCAAGTCAATACATTGCGTAGTGTTTTTAAGTAGATTGGAGGTTATCATTATAAGTGGATAATTAGACCCTAATGGCACCTCTTAAGTTGATAAATCACCCTATATTCCAACTAGTACAACATTAACATAGGGAAGGATCAATAGTACAGCAAAATACAAACATGTAAGCAAGCATACCATCAAAGAAGTGGGAGAACAAATATAGAATAATCATAAACATCACTTAAAGTTAAATAATTAGGCATACACAAAATGCATTAAGGAAAAATCAAAAACAGTTTGTTGCATATAGGTTACGTGTCATGCATCTACAACTCAGATCTTAAGGGTTTTTACAACATCCCACCTGTGCATACAGACTACAGAGGCAAACTTAGATAACTTTAGTATTTCACCATCACAAATTCAATGTAGTCTATTCTAATTGCTGTAATAATAAGATAACTTGGATTCTAAAAAAAAAATTATAGAGAAACTTGTGTAAAACATACCTCATCAAGGATGTAAAGTGGAGTAGGTTTGGACTTAAGCGGTGCCAGAATCATAGAAAGTGCAAGTAGTGATCGCTGAGCTCCACTTAATTCAAACAATGACTGCTTCCACACACCTCCAAATGCAACACAAACCTCAAGACCATCAAGAAAGTTGCATCCTTCTGGAGGTTCTAACTTAGCCGCTGTTCCTGGTAGTAGCATAGAAAAGATGGATCCAAAGTCACTGGATGAACACAACAGAAACCATGATACTCAACCATTGTCAAATGAAAAAGAATAATAAAAAATGGAGTAGTCAGTAAATTACACCCTTAAGAACTAATTCTACCAATCAAAAGCTTAAGTGAAGGCTCATGAATGATGTTATATCTAATAGACTAACACGCCTCTTTACCTATGAATCCTTCTGACTTAAAACATGGACAAGGCACAAGGTCCACCATAACTTATACTGATTTGGAAAACAGTAATAAGCCATAATTGACTGATTCTGTTTTATTATGGTATAATATTTTGGGTAAGCTGTAATTATATATTTGCCTGTATTGATGGGATCATTTGTATATAAAATCCCTTTTGTTTTAGCATATTAGATTTTTTTTCCTTTCATAAGGATAGAACTTTCTTGTTATTGGCTCCCAAATTTGTGCACAGCTTCCTTTATTTATTCTCTGTCCTGTAATCCTATTATCCATTAAGAGGAATGAAAATGTCATTTTCCACAAAATTCTATATATTGAAATTCAACTTGGATGGATTACGAGGCAAGGATCAACCTCTTGACTGTTTGATCACAAAGGGTTTGATATCATGTTAACCAACTCAACTATTAAAAAGCTGAAGTTATTTAATGAGGGCTTCCAAATGGTTTTATATCCAACAAACATAAATTTAGTGGATCAGATTACATTAAAACTAATAAATAAATATATACTAATTTATACATATTAGTGAACTTTGATGGTGGAGATTCAAATTACATTCATGCTAACAAATATATATTATTAATTTATTAATTTATATTTATTAATATCTAATATATATATACATATATATACTAAGTTATATTTATTAATATTAATTTTAATATTATTAGTTTGTATGATGTTAATATTATTTAATTTAGTAGTGGTAAATATATGTGCAATTTGGTCTCCCATTTAAGTTATATTTTATTATTTTTGAGAACGACAAGAGTGGGCCCTTGCTCCTACGTGTCCTTCGGTGCAATGTAAAACTCAAACTCATGTAGTTCTTGGGGTAGAAAAATGCTTTGTTGGTTGATTTTTTTTATTTCTTTAATATATTTTTTATTATAAAGAAAAAGGCTCATGCGATAATCAAATAAGAAGTGCATCTAAAATGATTATTCATCACCTTTTAAGGATTCATAATAGTCAATAGGAAGTGTATCCAAAATAAATATCATAATCCCTTTAAATTAATTAAACTTATATATATATATATATATACATATATATATATATATTTTAAAAAGGTTTATTTAGTATTTTAAATTATTTAGAAAAATGATAACTAAATAAGAAATGCATCTAAAATGATTATCATTAATATCTTAAAACTTTAATAATATCCAAATAGAAAGTATATCCAAGATGGTCATTATCAAGTTTGATTATTTATTATTATTATTATTATTTATATATTTTTTAAATAGCAATTTTAATTGAAAAGGGGCCAGAATGAGTAAATTCAGTATATAACACGTGAATTGAGCCTAGCCCAACTTTGCGTCTTAAAAGAAACTGACTCTATATCTAAAATTGCATTAAAAAATATTGCCACATGGGCCAAACCCATCGTCAATATTCAGCCCAACAAATTAGAAAGGGGGCAGCCTTAGTTCACATGATTTCGTTGGCCCAAGGAAGAGTCCCTAAACTACAACGCTGCAATGGGAACGGAGGCCCTCGCTCTCTGGTTTTTAGAGTCACAGCGCGAGGTTGTATGGTGGCGGAGCAATATTTACATGGCAGTGGTTGCGCGCACGAGGCGGCAGCGAGAGGAAAATGAATCATGCAAGGCCTTGGCGGCGGTAAAGAAAGTGATAGCACAGTGGCCTAAACCGTGAGTTTGAGAATTGGCATGTTGGAAACACGGCAGAGACACCACCTACATGCAATAACAGCGCAGGGAAGCGTGAAATTGCGCGCGTCGGAGACGCAGGGGAGGCGTCGTGCAAATGCCACGGTGGCGCGACGGAAGATTGTACGGTGGACGCACAATAGTATCTGTGTGCTGGATTTCAATTTGGAACTGGGGTGGTTCAGATTCGTGAGTTGCCTCTATGGTGCAGGAATGGGGGTGTATGTGTCTTTGGATCCGATTTGGCTTTTAAATGCAATTCTCAGTTTGTTGATTTTTATTATTTTATTTTTATCAATATATGAACTCAGCCGTGGATTCTGGATTTGTTGGGGCCATGAGTATATGAGATCTGAAAAAGGAAATGGACTGATGTGTGTGTGAATGTGATATGTGAGAAGGAAAAACAGTGCGTATCTCGATCCCTGAAAGGTGACGTGAAAGAAGAAATTGTGATTCGTGTGAATGTGAAGCTATGTGCGTGTGCTTTGTGAATGAGAGATCCGTGTGCTGTGTTGTGTGAGGTGGTGAGAATTAATGTTCGAGTGACGTGTGGAAATGCAGAGAGTGTGTGCTTACTTTTGTTTTTTAACTTTTTCAATGTTGTGATGTGTAGAGAGAAGGCAATGAGGAATTGTAGTAATATGTATTTGAATGAAATTGCTAATGCGTGATTCTTCGACCACAAATCTACGAGAATATGAGGATCAAAATTACAACAGAAGTTTCAAACAAATAATAGAAACATTTGTTCATCCTAGCACAAATAGAAAGTAAGAAAGAAGCAAAAGAGGAAGAAAACAGTAAGCAGAGAGGGCTCTACATGGTGGAAGGAAAAGAAGAACCAAGTTTTATACCTCTAAAGGTTTTAGCTAGCTGAAGGAATCCACCAATTTTGAAAGGCAGTATCAGTGTGATGGTCTCCAAGACCCTTTGCTTAGCAACTCCCCCGTAAAGTTGATGGCCCCCTTTTCCTTGTCAGATCAATCATTTTTATAGGCATTCCTTCCCCCCAAAAATCAATCTTTTCAAATTAATTTTAAAAGTTTGTTACAACAAACATTCTAGAGGGATCTCTCCCTTCTCCCTTCTCCCTCCATTTTCTTTTATCTTTTTCTTGTTTTTAAGCTATGGGCCTACATGTGAGCCCAACAAAAATCTTAACCACCTATTTATTTTACTAATTCTTTTATTTATTTTTTCAATTTTTAATTTTTATTTGTCCTCTTTTCTCTATTTTTTCATTTTTATATCTTAAAATTTTATTTTCTCTTTCTTATTAAACCCGGATAAAATTGGGTATTCACACAGTTTGATGCTTGCAGTTGGCATGCATAGACTATTAGATTCACTGAGTGAAAAGAAACTACAGGAACAAAAATGGGGGATGCGGGTTATGCAGGAAGAATTACAGAATAGACTTTGTCTTTATTGTATCTTCTATTATCTATCCCCTTAATGCTTCTTTGGCCTGTTTCTTCAAAACAGTTAATGTTGTTTGATGTTATATCCTTTGCTTTTGGTTTATTTGTTAAAGAATTATATAGGATGGAAACAAAATAAGGAAGAAAAGAAAATGAAAGGATAGAAAATAAGGGGAATTAAAGTGAGGAAGGAAGTAGAAGATATTTTTTTCATCATGTCCTGTGGTTGAAGAACTAAAGAGAGGAGAAAATGAGAAGGCATACTCATTAGATTTTCGCAAAAATGTTTCTACAAAAATTCTCAGTTATTAGGTCCAAGAAATAAAAAGAGCAATCAGCAAGCAACTTATGAAATTAAAGGTCCTGCAGATAACATTAATCCAATGAAAACCTCCCTGCCAAGGAATCTATGCCAAAGATAAGGCATATCATAGATGAAATGATCATATATTCTGGCTCATTAAATAGGAGACTGTCACAGTGTTAGCTTCAAATTCTATGCAAATTATTTTGATTACAACCTACATTATTATGGGCTTATGGTTCTGAATTGAAGAAAGGAAATATAACCTACATATTTACTTGTCATGATTTGGCTTTGCAGGAGGTGATGATGGTGTTGTTGATAACTGGATGTGCAACGGCAACTGCCATAGGGTATGAGGGGCAGTTTGGAGAGGATCATGTGGGTTGGCAGGCAATCTGTGACCATTTACTCAAGTTCTGCAGAACAAATTTGGTTTCCCTTCCCATGAGAATAAGAAGGTACTATGTTCTTAATTTTTAGTCCTTGTATATTTCGGTTTTGGTTCAGTATGTTATAAGGAGATTGTCTCAAGAGTTTAATTTGTATGTTTTCATATGTAATAATGAAAGGAATATATTATTATATAATTAGTTTTCTAAAATTTATATTTTTGATATTTAATTATTATTTGCTAACGTAAAGTTTTCAAACTCTTATAATCTAAAATTTTTTTGACCTAGCAAAGCTAATAACTTTCAAAACCTGTTATTACCTTTCAACTTTTGTTCACCACTGGTGTCATTTGATTACAACTTCATCTAGCCCCACCCCAAGATAAATTCCCTGTTTGATTTGTCTGCCCTGTGGAAAGATTCCCAAGGAAATAATAGGGAAGAAATCAAGAAATAGACATAAAAGTGATTTGAGATGGCCCTTTGTCATGTGGATTCATGGATGAAGAGTCTGGCAGCAACTGCACAGGTATGCATCATTTCACCAGTAACTAAAGCTTGCTAGTGCACATTCCTTTATAGTCAAATATGTTATGCATGGTGAGGAAGTTTTTAATGTGTTGGCATGTCCAGGTTGCTGCACAACAGGGTGTCTATCTGGCTAGATGCTTTAATCGGAGGGATCGGTGTGCAGAGCATCCTGAAGGTCCTCTAAGATTTGGAAGATCCAGACGCCATAAGTTTCATCCCTTCTGGTAAAGCATAATGTATGTAACAAACACATTACAGTATCAACTATACAAATGAGATAATATTCTTCAAAGATGTAAGTTTTAGTGTCTCTTATTGAGACTGTTAAACTCAAGAATGTTTTTAGATTGTAGTTTTATGCCATGACATCGGACCTATTGCTAAGCAAGAGGAAGAGTTTAATTTATATACAATGTCACTGTAAAATATTTTTACACATATCTAATAAGAATTTATCTTATAGCCATATCATATCAATGAATAACACAACATGGTAAAATAGTGAAATCTGATTAGATGTTTCTATAAAATTGTTTTACATGAATTGAAAACAGAATGAGAAAAGGCACAAAAAAATGATGGTATATAAATTGCAGTAATAATTTTTGTTTGTGTATCACATGTCAACCACAATTCTTGAGTGGAGGTTGTGTTTGGACTGAGGAGAAGATGGCAGTGTCGAGTTACGGCTACCCCAGGCTCCAGC
>QUWT01000345.1:63282-129974 GCA_004329165.1 Spatholobus suberectus | reverse complement strand
ATTAATTTAAAAAGGACCATTCATTTTGACCTGAATATGAAATTTTATTTAAATTATTTTTATAGTAATTTGTCCATTTATTATTGAACTATTTGTTTAGTTATTAATGTTCAATTCTAAATAATTCAATAGCATTTGATGGCCAAAGTTAAAATGAACGACTAATTTAAAATTGACATTAATTTGACCTAAATATGCAATGTTCATTTATTTAAATAGAAGTGAAACAATTTTTTGTTGACCTTTTGTTGTAAATAAGATTTTAAAAGGACATAAATTGACTTTTACTTCAAATCCACACAAAATTAACATCTAATTTAGATAATTACAATTGGCATACATTCTAATTTGAATAAGTTAACACACTTATTACATATATATTTTTAAGAAAGATAGTAATGTTATTTTAAATTAAGGTAGATATATTATTTGTAATATATAATTAATGTAATTTATAAATATTTAATTACATTTAATGTCAATTGAAGAAACTTAAACATTTGAATAAAAAGTAAAAAAAATATTTATTTGAATAATAAATTAAGAAAAAAATAAGGTCAATTTGATTGATTTAATGTGAAAATTCATGACATGTATACTAAGATGACAGTCTTATGACATATTATATATAGTTTAGTTTTATTAGTTAATGTATTATTAAATTTATTGAAATTTTTTATCAATATAATTAAAGTAATTATTAAATTTATGTAATCAAGATAATAAGATGTAATTGTTATATAATTTATTTTTTATGAAATATAATTGTTAAATATTTCTTAAATATACTATTTTTATATGTTAAAATACATAATTTTGTTAACCGTCGTAATTATGACTGATATATATTGTGATATGAATTAATAAAGGTAATTATAATCAAAATGTACTTTGATTAGGGTAATGAAAATTATTTTAAACAAAAATAATTAGCTTATTTTAAATTAAAAAATTGAATTAATAAATATTAATATAATTTTAAATTTCAAAGGACAATTAATTTAGAAAGGATCATTAATTTTGACTAAATATGGAATTTTTATTTATATTATATATATATATATATATTAAAAAAGATTGTAAGATTATTTTAATTTAAGATAAATATATTATTTAAAATGTATAATTAAATTAATTAATGTAACTAATAAATATATATAATTAAGGTAATTTCTCATAATTGTGATTAAATTAGTTTAATTTATAATTATTTAATTGTATTTAATATCGATCGAAGAAACTTATACATTTGGATAAAAATTAGAATTCTCCTTTATTTGAATAATAAATTAAGAAAAATTAATGTTAATTTGATCTAATTTAATGTGAGAATTCTTGACATGTATTATAAGATAGGGATACATGATGCATATTATATATAGTTTAGTTTTTTATTTAATGTATTATTAACTTTGTTAGAATTTTTTGTTGATGTAATTAAATTAGTTAATGTAATTTTATATATATGTGTATATATATATATATATATATATATATATATTGAAATAATTATATGTATTTTTAATATATATTTTACTTTTCAGGAAACATAATTTTTAAATATTGCTAAAAATTACTATTATTATATGTTAAAATGTATAATTCTATTAATCGTGGTAATTGTGAGAGACATATATTGTGAGATGGATTAATTAAGGTAATTATGATTTGTATATATTTTATCTAAGTTACAACATATTCAAATTAAGGTAAAATTTTTAATTAATATTATAAAAAATTTATTAAGTGAACATCTAACTTTGTGAGAACTCCTTCTTCTTCTATTGTAAGGTATCTTTCAATTTTGACCCCATTGTAAACATTGTTGTTCAGGATTATTTAGTTGTGTAATCTTCAAACTTTAGAGCGTTCATTTTTTTTAATTTTATTTGCTTTGTTTTTTATTTATATTTATTTTATTATTATTGAATTCATTTATTTTTTGTTTGATAGTTTCATCTTTTTTATCTTCCTTATTTAATTAAGTTAATCTTCTATCTTTTTTATTTTCTTTAAATATTTTTAAAAATATAATATTTGGTATTTGAATTAGTTTGCATCTTAAGTTGCTAACATCATTGTATAGATTTTACAATTTCAATTATTAAGATGGATCAGACTGAAAGACTTAACAAAGCAGTTTTACAAAGTTTTTTTTTTTAAAAAAAAGAATCTTATAGTGAAGCAAAAATATAAATTAAAATTGATAGTGTTTTATTAGTTTTTAAAATTAAACTAAACCTAATATTTTTAATTTATAGTTTTAAAATATTTTTTAATTTATATTTTAAAAATTATATTTTTCAAAAAAAACCTGATAAATTTAAGTAATATTTTGAATTTTTATTTTTATATTATTGTTTATTATTATTATAATAACAATTATTATTCTGTGTATTTTTTGTTATGTTATTTTCTGTTTTATATATTACTTTTTTACTATTTTTTAGTTTTTATTAATATTGTTTAGTTACTCTTTATTATGTTTAATCTTGATAATAATTTGTTTTAATATTATATTAATTATAGTATTATTTTATTTGTCTTATTTATGCTATCTTTATCATTATTTAACCTTAAAAAATTATTTATTATTTATAATAATAATAATTTTCATTATTTTTTAATAATTATAGTATTATTTACTATTAATTATTATTTTTATTATGTTAGTATTATCATATTACTCTTATTATTATTTTAACCTTATAATAATTATTGTTATCTTATCACTCACCGTGTCATTTATTGGAACCAAATCCTCTCCTTGCATACCCTCTCTCCATCCCCTCTTCAACAAACTTGTTAACCGTTAGATCTATCTAATGGCTAAAATTAAAAGGTCACAATCCCACTCATATCAACGTATCATTATAGAATGCCAATAGTTAACCTTAACTTTTTAAAGAGTTTAATTTTATCTTATATTTTCAACTAACAAGAAATTATTTTCTATATAAATTTTGAAATAATTATTATAAAAATTAATAAATTTTAAGTATATAATAATTTATAATTAAATGGTAATAATGAAAATCTTTATAATTTCAATATATTTTAATCAAATTCTTTTCTAAAACTTTTGTGTTATCTTTTGGCAACACTTTTTGTCTAAATTTAAATTTATTTTTGGGTGTCATTCAGTTTTTGAAAAATTATTTTTATTTATTTTTAATTAAAAATAACACTTTATTGTCATTTATTTTCATCTTTAAAAGTTTGTATAAAAATAATAAAAATGTAATTTTTTTTGTTTCCTATACAGTTTAAAAAAAAGAACTTTTTTTATAATAAAAAGTAAAAAAATGAAAACTAAATGTATATATATACATATATATATTTAAAACCAAACACTCCTTATTATCTCAGTTTAGAAATCATATTGTTTAGCATGCACGATTGTATTTTCTTTTCTCCCTTATTATTGAGAAAGATAAAAGTAAAAAGGGACTTACGAGACTACTAGCATTTCTCAACTGTGATAAAAATTAACTATAATTATATATATTTTTTTTGATACTTTAACGTGATCCTTGACCAGTAAACCCTGTGAATTTTAATCGAAAAGTTTTAAAAAAGAATTTGATTAAAATATATTCACTCCATAATGATTATTATTATTATTATTATTATTATTTGGGTTTGAATATATTTTTAGTTCTTATAAAATGAATGAATTTTGATTTTAGTGTTTGTAAATTTTTTTTTATCCCTCTAAAATTTAAAATCATTATTTTTTTCCTATTAAATAAACAGATTTTGATTTTGGTCCGTATAAAATATTTTCTTTAATTTTCATTCCTCTAAAATGTGAAATAATTATTTTTGGTCCCTAAATTTCATTTTTAGGTAGATAAATAACATTTATTTTAGAAATTTATAAAAAATTTTAAAGATATCGCTTGCCAACATAATAAAGACATTAGTAAGCGTTACTTAAAATGATTAGTTGACTTTCGTTAGATAGGCTAAAAACATATTTAAAAACCTACTGTTTAATTATAAATCATTTTATACTTAAAAATTATTAAATTTTATAATAATTATTTTAAAAATCAAATATAAAATAACTTTTTATTAGTTGAAAATATAAATACATTAAACTGCTTAAAAAATTAAAATTAAAGTATTGACATCATGTACTAATACTAATAGTTGGGCAATGACAAGATTGATGAAGGACGTCAAAATTCATAAAGAAGTGTGTTGCAGAACAAATGTAGGGGCACGGATCCTCTCAGGTACAGTAAAAAATTTTCAGCTATTAAATCTTTTATTTTCGCCAACTTTTCCTTCTCTCACCTCGTGGTGACATTCTCAAACAAAATAAACACTCTTCTCTCTCTCGATCTCTCTCTGTAATGTAGAATCTGTTTCCAATGTAGTGCGGCCATGCGCAGAGAGGATATGCAAGAGTGGTTCACGCTTTATTAATAACAGACTTCAAAATACTTAACTTCAAAATCCAGATCCGTGACCATACTTGCAGAGTGGGAGTGTTGTAACCCTATTAGTATTGAACTGCCGCCGCTCGTCGCCGCCGCTCACCTCACCGGCCACCGTTCCCCTACTGCTTCATCTCACCTCGTCGACTCTCTGTCTCTCCTTCCAGGTACTTACCCTTTTTCTTTCTATTGCTTATTTCAATGTTTAGATGTCATTTGATAAGTTGTGTCTGTGAAGGCAATTCTATTATTTGGTTACAAATGGGAATGTCAGACAGCGAAGGGTCTGTTGGGTCGAATTCTAATTTCAGCTCACTCAGTGATACCGAAGCTTCTTTCACTGAACCTCCTGTCAAAAAAAGAAAGCTGCAGGAAAAAATGGAAAAATATAATTTTGACATTTATAATGTAAGTATAATTTATAGAGCATTATAATTATAATTCTAACTAGCTGTGAAACATTGAGCATGATTGGTATTTTTATTGAGCATGTTTTGTTGTCAGGTCTCTAATCCCCATTATGCTGAAGAAGTGGATCTAAACAATCAAACGACACAATTGATTCTTCATACTGCAGCTGATTATGCAGAGAGATATCCGAGAAACGACTCGGAAGAAGCTTTTTGTAGAGCAGATTGTCGCTTTATCCATCGGTACATAAAAGATAGACATAACGGACTTGACATATTGTCTCTTCAGCAGCTTAGAAAATATATAATTACTGGAAAAGCGTATATGCAGAATTATAATGCTATAAATTTATGCCTACAAAAATATATATGTTTTACTGCAATACTATATAATTATAATTATAAATTATAAATGCTTACTATTTGTAATGCTTTCCAGGTTTGGCGCAGGTTGATGTATGCATATCAATGCTTCAAATCGTATTGTTTGCTGATGAAAAATGGGCAGGACAATGTGCTATTTGATTATGAAACTGGTCATGTTTCTCCAATTTCACCGGCTAAAGAAGTTAGTTGTTGAATCCAAATAGCCATTTATTTAACTTTGCATAAATTGTCATTAATGGTTCTTATGGCTATGTTGTTATTCTTATTCTTATATACGATAAATTTGTAGTATATAGCAGTACACTGTGGACTTCAACATAAAGCGGTGATTACAAATTTTTCTCTGTTGAAAAAGCTCTTTTTTTACACGTGGAGTGAAATTTCAAATTGTGATCAAGTACCTGCCCCAGCTGCCCAGAAACGCAAGCGTTCATGCTCCACAGTGGTAAATGGAATTACAGATCCAGGTTCTAACACCGAAGTGGTAATGAAAGTATTTTTTTTTAACATAAATAGATATTTTTTTGGGCTGATTTTGTATAAATTGACTTTTTACCCATACTCTCTTTTTGCAGGTTGCAGAATCTCCTTGAAGAAAAGGTTTAGGTGGCAGGTAGTGGAATTATGTGTACACAATCTGCTGTTAGTTTGGTGTTTTGGATTGGAATCATTGTGTAGTAGATTCCAATTATCAATATTTGTCTTTGTCTAAGTAAGTGCAAACCTGCATTGTAACAACACTTGGTTTATGTAATGTAGTTTTGAGTCAAAATTTTAGCTCCTCATTCAAAATGAGTTGAGGGTGGTACATTTGTTATGTTAGGACTTTGTATGACAAATTAGGAGTTGTGATTTCGTCAAAGTGCCATTGCTCACAATTTTATCATGGTTTATGGTGTCTTGACCGTTGAGTTGAGGTGCTTGAGAAGAACATGCATGCAATGTTTGACTAAATATCTTTGATTGTTGATGAAATAATTATCTTGGCTTAGAGGGAACTTCAGGGATGTTATATAGTACTAGACTGATTTTGTTGTTGATCTAGTACAAGATATCTTAAAAGCTAAGACTTGGTTGTTTTGATCTTATTGTTACTATATGTTATGTCTGAATTCTGTAGAAAATGTCCATGTAATTTTTAGATGATATTGAGGATGAAATTTTAGTGAGAATTTTTAGTTTGTCTTCTGAATAATGATGTCATGTGGTGCAATCATGAATGATGGTTGGTACTACGTTCATAATGAGTTTAAGGATGTAAAAGTGAAACTTGCATGTAAGAAAAATGAACATATAAACTTAGTGAGTATCAACTCTACCTGTCATGTCGAGTGAGTTTATAGTATGCTTTTGGTGCTCTTGCTGAACTGTCAAGGTAGAATATTGATGTTAGTGCTGACATACGTGAATCTAGAGCTAATTTTCTTTTGGCTTATCAGTGATCTGTTATGGTGATAAATTGGTGAAATTTTGATTAAAAAATCTGTACTTGTGATGGTAGATCAGACTCAAAAACAAGAGTTTTTAGTGGGAACATGATTTAATGTATACCATAGTTTGATTAATAATAAATTTCTGCCTGATATCTTGGATGGAATTGATGATAATTTGAAAGAAACTCGTGAATTATGTATTGAAGGTTATAATTTTTGCAATGGTGTGAGTGACTCCTCCTCTTTCCTCCCTCCCCTTCCTTTCTTTGAACCAAACACAAGTATGGATGAAATCTTAAACTCCTAATCAAGCTTTGTAATCACCAGATTTTTACACCTAAAACTCGTGAATCCTTGGACACCTAAATGATCCTTAAAAGTTGTCCACTGTCAGCATTAGTCTCTACCTGTGTTAGTAAAATTGAGAGAAGGCAGAACCTTCTGAACGTGTAGGCCAAGGGTATGCCGTACTCTCCCATTTCCTGCCTCATGTACTTCATCTCCTACTCAATTCTGTTTCCCTTTTCAATTCCAAACTGAATTCTTCTTAATTACTTGCAAGAATTCATGAAGTGTCCAAAGTTTGGAGCTGAGCAATCTTCCCTGTTCTTAATCTCTTCAACCGAATAGTCATTGAGCTAGGGTGAGGATTTCCTTTATTCTTTGAAGAGTTTATGGTAGTGGTAAGTTTCAAGTTAAATAAATAGATTCTCATATGAATTTTCAAGGGCTTAAAATCTAGTTTTAGAGGGTTTCGGATCAATGATTGCGTATAAAAATTGGTGATTGCTTGTATGATTGAAGAAGGTGAATGGTTCGGATTATAAGGGGTGAGAATAGAAAAGAGTTGTTGCCAAATTATTGTTTTATTAAAGCATTATTTTATTAATTATTGAAAAGATAATAAAATGAAAATTACATATAGAGGAAAAAAATGAGTATGGTAATGGTGTGTGTGTGTGTGTGTATATAATGAATCATATTAGTTTTTAACATAAATTTGAATACATTGAGTACAAAATTATAACTATAGATTGTCTGTAATTTAATGTAATTAAAACATCTAAAAATGTTGTTTTTTAATAATATAAAAAATTTATCCATATTTTACACTTTGAAGAAAAGTTAATATATCATAATACACTATGTAGTTATATGTTGAAATAAATTAGTTTTAATTTGATATAATTTTTTGTCCCATATAAGTTAAAATAAATTTAAATTTTATTTATATTAATTTTAAAAATTATACTTTTCACAACTTATTTGTTATTTAGGATTAATAAATAGAAAATTTCTTTAAATGTTTTCAAATTTTAAAAAAATAAAATAAAGAGACTATCATATAAAAATTATTCATAATTCAGCAATACATATTTCTTTGCCATATGATATGTGAAATATTAGAGGGAGGAAGTAAGGTTATTTTTGCTTCACTATAAGACTCTTTCTTAAAAAAAAAAAAAAAAAACTTTGTAAAACTGCTTTGTTAAGTCTTTGAGTCCGATCCATCTTAATAATTGAAATAGTAAAATCTATAAAATAATGTTAGCAACTTAAGATGCAAACTAATTCAAATACCAAATATTATATTTTTAAAAATATTTAAAGAAAATAAAAAAGATAGAAGATTAACTTAATTAAATAAGGAAGATAAAAAAGATGAAACTATCAAACAAAAAATAAATGAATTCAATAATAATAAAAGAAATATAAAATAAAAAACAAAGCAAATAAAATTAAAAAAAATGAACGCTCTAAAATTTGAAGATTACACAACTAAATAATCTTGAACAACAATGTTTATAATGGAGTCAAAATTGAAAGATACGTTACAATAGAAGAAGAAGGAGATCTCACAAAGTTAGATGTTCACTTAATAATTTTACCTTAATTTGAATATGTTGTAACTTAGATAAAATATATAAAAATCATAATTACCTTAATTAATTCATCTCACAATATATGTCTCTTATAATTACCACGATTAATAGAATTATGCATTTTAACATATAATAATAGTAATTTTTAGCAATATTTAAAAATTATGTTTCCTGAAAAGTAAAATATATATTAAAAATACATATAATTATTTCAATTATATATATATATATATATATATATATAATAATAATAATAATAATAATTACATTAACTAATTTAATTACATCAACAAAAAATTCTCACAAAGTTAATAAGACATTAAAAAAAGAACTAAACTATATATAATATGCATCATGTATCCCTCATCTTATAATAAATGTCAAGAATTTTCAGATTAAATTAGATCAAATTAACATTAATTTTTTCTTAATTTATTATTCAAATAAAGGAGAATTCTAATTTCTATCCAAATGTATAAGTTTCTTCGATCGATATTAAATACAATTAAATAATTATAAATTAACTAATTTAATCACAATTATGAGAAATTACCTTAATTATATATATTTATTAATTTAATTATACATTTTAAATAATATATTTATCTTAAATTAAAATAATCTTACAATCTTTTTTAATATATATATATATATATATATATATATATGTCATAATTATGTTATTTTATTCAAATTAGAATATATACTAATTGTAATTACCTTAATTATTATAACTATTCAAATGGACATGGATGTTCATTTCATTTGAGTTTGAAGTACCAATCAATTTATTTCCATTTAAAATGTTATTTATAACAAAAAGCCAACAAGAAATTTTGCTTCATTACTGTTTTAATAAATGAACAGTGCATATTTAGGTCAAACTAATTGTAAATGGTAAATTAATCATCTCTTTTAAACTTTGGTCTATCAAAATGCTATTAAATTATTTCGAATTGATGTGTAATGAATAAATAGATACATAAATAGTGCAATAATAAATGAATAATTTAATATAAAAATAATATAAATAAAAATTCCATATTTTGTCAAAATTAATGATCCTTTCTAAATTAACTATCCTTTTGAAATTTAAAATTATATTAACATTTATTAATTCAATTTTTTAATTTAAAACAATCTAATTATTTTGTTTAAAATAATTTTCATTACCCTAATCAAAGTACATTTTGATTATAATTACCTTTATTAATTCATATCACAATATATATCAGTCATAATTACCATGGTTAACAAAATTATGTATTTTAACATATAAAAATAGTATATTTTAGAAATATTTAACAATTATATTTCATAAAAAATAAATTATATAACAATTACATCTTATTATCTTGATTACATAAATTTAATAATTACATTAATTACTTTAATTGTATTGATAAAAAATTTCAATAAATTTAATAATACATTAACTAATAAAACTAAACTATATATAATATGTGTCATGAGACTCTCATCTTAGTATACATGTCATGAATTTTCACATTAAATCAATCAAATTGACCTTATTTTTTTCTTAATTTATTATTCAAATAAATAATTTTTTACTTTTTATTCAAATGTTTAAGTTTCTTCAATTGACATTAAATGTAATTAAATATTTATAAATTACATTAATTATATATTACAAATAATATATCTACCTTAATTTAAAATAACATTACTATCTTTCTTAAAAATATATATGTAATAAGTGTGTTAACTTATTCAAATTAGAATGTATGCCAATTGTAATTATCTAAATTAGGTGTTAATTTTGTGTGGATTTGAAGTAAAGTCAATTTATTTCCTTTTAAAATGTTATTTACAACAAAAGGTCAACAAAAAAATTGTTTCACTTCTATTTAAATAAATGAACATTGCATATTTAGGTCAAATTAATCGTCAATTTTAAATTAGTCGTTCATTTTAAACTTTGGTCCATCAAAATGCTATTGAATTATTTAGAATTGACACATTAATAAATTAACAAATCGTTCAATAATAAATGGACAATTTAATGTAAAAATAATTTAAATAAAATTTTCATATTTAGGTCAAAATGAATGGTCCCTTTAAATTAATCATCTATTTAATTTTAAAATTGTAATAGTCAATTTAATTAAGTAATTTAAATAATCTAACTACCATTGTTTAAAATGATTTCATTACCTTAAATAAAATATATACTGATCATAATTATCTTAATTAATATCACAATATAATCAGTCATAATTACCATAATTAATAGAATGGTGTATTTTAACATATAAAAATAGTATTTTTAACAATATTTAATAAGTATATTTAATAAAAAATATATTATATATAATAATTACATGTAATTATCTTAATTATTATCTTAATTATATATATTTAATAATCACATTAATTACATCAATAAAAATTTCCAACAAATTTAATAATGCATTAAATAAAAAACTTATATATATATATGTATATATATGTCATGTGTCTCTCATTTTATTATGTGTCATAAATTTTCACATTAAATCAAAATCAAATCAAAATTAGTTTTTTTCTTAATTTATTATCCAAATAAAAGAGATTTCTACTTTTGCATTCAAATGTTTAAGTTTATTCAATCAGTATTAAATATAATTAAATATTATAAATTAGTTGATTTCTAATTACATACAATTACCTTAATTATATATATATTTATTAATTATGTTAAGTACTTTAATTATATATTTTAACATAATATATTTATCTTAATTTAAAATAATCTTACTCTTCCTTTTTAAAAAAAATATATATCACAATTATCTTAATTAATTCAAATTAGAATATATATGTATATATATATATGGGTTGAAATTACCTTAATTATTATAATTATTTAAATGGACAGAGATGTTAATCTCTGTGGATTTTAAGGAATAATTAATTTATTTTTATTTAAAATGTTATTTATAAATAAAAATCAACAAAAAATTTTGTTCTATTTCCATAAAAATAAATAAATATTGCATATTTCTTTTGGTGATTTGAATATTTGTAATTAATTGAATATTGCACATTTAAATCAAATTAATCATCCATTTTAAATTTTTGTCAATTAAAATGCTATTAAACTATTTCAAATTGGCAACATTTGTAATATATAAATAAATAACGTGTTAGTAAATGAACAATTTAATATGGATATAATTTAAATGGGCATTCCAATTATATAAATTATATATAACAATTACATATAATGATTTTAATTTTAATAATATATATTTAACAACACAATAACACGGAATCAAATGACCCCTAATTGATGATGCAAAACTTAGTTTATTGAGCAAAATCATATGGAAAGGATCAAATTTGCTTTAAAGCCTGGTTTAGAATATCCTCTTCCTCCATAATCTTACTTCTCTCTTGAATTCTTTTGAATTTGTACATGCAAAAACAATAAAAATCTTAGTAGATCAAATTTAAAACAATAAAGAAACAAAATAATAAACACTTAAATAAATAGCAAGTTAATAACAAGTTGAGACCTTGAGCACCATCTTCACTTCTATCCTTAATGTCATTATCCTGACCATCCATTCTAGACTATACACTAAGCAAAAACAACATAAACAAACAAATAAAAAGGGAACAGTAAAATATAAGAGTGAAAAAGAAAAATAGAAGTTTCTCAAATGGAGAAAATGCAAAAAAATCAAATAAAATTATCTAACATATATGCATCTCAATTTGACAATATATTTTTTCATCTTAACAAAGACATGGAGAAGACAAAGACAATAGCCAAAATCAACGCAATGGGAATGACTGTTCAAAACATGTAACGAAAAAATACTGTCATTGGAGAAATGAGAAGAGAGTTTATGTTTCTTTCGAATATGCGTCTCTTCTTCATTTCTTCTTTTCTTGGTCACTTTTTATTCTCTAACTCTATTTGAATTTTAAAACAAAAATATTACCTACTAATAATTCCCGTAATTGTGTATAAGGATGATTGTGAAATTGTGCTCAATTAGAATATACAATAAAAATTAATTTCCTAATTTTGCGTGTCATAATTGTCCATAAATTATTTTGTGTGCAAATAATTGTGTGGCATAATTGTCCATAATTTGATTTGTGTGAAAATGAATGTGAGGCTAACATGTAAGCAAAAAATAAAGGGAAACATTTTGGTGTTGCCAAATGAGATAAGATTTTATATGAAATTCTCCAGAGATTGACACATAAAACTTTCCTATTTAATATGGATATAATTTAATGATTTTATATACTTTAATGAACATTCCAATTATATAAACTATATATAACAATTACATGTACTGATTTTAATTTTAATTATATATATTTAATAATACATTAACACCAAATCAAACGACTCCCAATTGATGACGTAAAATTTAGTTTATTGAGTAAAATTATATGGGAATAATCACATTTTCTTTAAAGCCTAGTTTAAAATATCCTCTTCATCCATAGTCTTAAAATATATAATAATTATTATACACAAATATCTTCCCAAATTATATTTAAAATATATAATAATAATTATTTTGGTCCTTGAAACTTATATTAAATTATTGTCATAAATAATAGAATGTAAGTAAAACAATTATTTACTGAATGTAAGCAAAAAACTATTGATTAAGTATGTAATTTTTTAAAAATAAAAAATACACGTTAATTTATCCTTGATTTCAGAAATAATTAGAAAAACTATATATATTATTCTTGTTAGTTATTGACAAATAATTTATCCTTAGTTATTAACAAATAATTAAGTCAAATGACCAATAGAATTTTTAATTATAATTAAGGTAGTTATTTAATAGAATTTTCAAATTCGAATATAACTATTTAATACTCATTAATGTAATAATTATAATGATAATAATTATGATCTGTAACCCAACCAAATATTTATAAAACACCATATAACGACATGTGTCATCTGAATATATCTGTAAATGACACATGTCATTCAAACCTTATAAAGTTACTCTTGATTTGCCACATGTAATCTAAACCTGTGAATGGATTCTCAAATTTATTTATAATGGTTATAAATTTAAAAAATCTTCTTCGTTGTCCTTATTGTTCTATCAACAGTGGTATTTTATTTATTTTCGATAGATTAAAAAATATTAAACTGAACCAGCCCAAATCAATCCATTTCAACCCACAATACCCGATAACTCACTCGAAACCACCCAAAAGCAGTTTTTTATTTTTGATTAGTCAGGTTTTGGTCGGTTCAAAATTCCTTACCCAGCCCTACCGGTAACAAGGAAAGAGTATGTTACATTTTGTTGATAAAAGATTTAAAAGTAAAAAATTCAATTTGAATGAAGGGCGATGAAAGGACTTAGAAGCCAGCTTGTAACGACAACTAGGAAAAAGACTCTAAACTTGGTAGATTCAGCCTGGGGTGTTGAATCTTTGAAAAAATAAAAGGTGAAAACAAGCGTGATGGTGCTAACAGCTTGAGAAATGCTAAAAGCTTTTAAGAATTAGTCTCCTAAGGACTATGGGTTAATGAATCAATAATAAAAAAATTTATTAAAATTTTGTTAAGTATGTATTAGACATTATAGTCCAATGTATTAAAACATTTTAACAAATGCTAAAAATGGTTTTATTGATTATTAAAATTGTTGTTGCCAACAAAATATTGGCAAATGCTAAAATATTAGTAAATATTAAAGAAAAAAGTAATTTGTTATTAAAAATTAGTTTAGATATACTAACTGTGTAAAGTTTTTTTTTTTTTACAGTCATCTAATCATAAAATATTATATATGATAAAATTTCTAATTTTTATTATAATTATTTTACAAGTTATACTTATAATGACTTCTAATTAATTGATAGTGTAATTTTTTTTACATTAGTCGTGTATGAAAATTAAACTTATTAATGTATCTTATCATGAAATTCAAAACATCTTCAATGTCATTTATAATAAAAAAGAAAACAAATAAATAATACATACACTAATTTTATACTATCATTTAATTATAAATGATCATATATATAATAAATTTGTTAATTTTTATAATAACTATTTTAAAAATAATATTAAAGTTGATTTTTGATTGATTAATAACATAAAAACTTTTATATTAACAGCATGCATAGTGAAGAGAGTTTATCCAAAATGCATGCATATTAAATTCTAAAACAATAAAAAAGCAATGCATGCATATTAAGTTATAAAATTATTATTATTAATTTCTTGATATGTGACTTTATCCTAACATATTAAGCAATGCATGCAGTCTCCTTAATTTCATCATTTATATATATACTTTGTTAATACCTATGCCATTTTTTTAAGAGTTTAATTTTTATGTAATATATTAATTAAAAATTATTTCAAACATGATTTTTTAAAGTAATTATTATAAAAAAAATATTATCATATATATAGAGAGAGAGAGGAAAAAAAAACAAGTCATGCACTAACAGTATAAAGTAGTTTTATACTATCATTCAATCACAAATTATTATTTATTGTAAATTTATTGACTTTTATAATAAATACTTTAAAATTTATATCAATAGTGATTTATGATTGATTGACAGTGTAAAACTTTTTATACTGATAATGCATGATCATTAAACTCATATATATATATATATATATATATATATATATATATTAATTATGATTAGATAATAATATAAAAAATCACTACATTCTAGTTAAATTATTTTTAATGCATTTATGTAACCTCTAGGATAGGAAGTTATACCAACAGTTAATGCATATCTGTAGAACTTATATGTGTACAAATAGTTTATAATGGGCTAAGCCCAAATTAAAAATGTTTTTTTTATTTATCAACCATTTATTTAAACTAAGTTAGTCAAAAAATACTATTTCTTATTGACTTATTTTTATTTATAATAAGCAAACTCATTGGTAAAATAAATATTTTTTTAAATCAAAATTAACCTTCAAAATTAATAATCGCTATGTTGGATTTCTTTTGTGAATAACTTCTTAAAGAAACCATGCACTTGAGTCCATCATACATGAATTTGAACAAACGGGCATGATATATGATTGTTAAGCTCGAAAGACCAATGTCTATTAACAAATTCTTATTTGACATAAGATCAAAGTCGTGTTACTAACCCATTTTGGACGTTTTCAATTTTCTTGCTAAACTAAATAAAATAGTGAACCTTAACAATGAATGCCTGATGCAGAAAAATAAATAAATAAAATCTAACAAAACACATGGATTACCTGCAGTTTTGAAACCCCTGATAATTATCAGGGGTTTTGAAACCCCTATTAAGTACCTACGGTTTGTAAAACCCCCATTATTTACCTGCAATTTATGAAAACCCTAGTAATTAACTACGGTTTATAAAACCCCCGATAATTACCGACCATTTATTAAAAAAAAATATTTTTTATTTTCTACAATTTTGTCCCCTAGATTCCTATATCCAAAAATTGGTCCAAAGCAATACGAAAAATCATAATTAAACTTCCCATTCATAATATTATGTGATCGTAATTCATCTATACATAAATTGACACAATTACACAACAAAACATATATTAGAATAGAAAAACAAATCAATTGACAAGATCACTATTACAAAAAAACAATTACAAGCACTAAGCACAAGCATAAGAATTGTCTACAATAAGCGCAACATCTTCGCCCTCACTCTAGAAGCTCACCTTTATGCCCCAATGTGCAAGTTTGGTGATCAGTGCACACTGCAAAAATGAAATTAGATATTTAAGCAAATGCAAGATGTGTAAATTCAATCAGGTATGCCAAAAGAATACCCAAACAAGGAACAAAACTAGAGACTCAAAAGAAAAAACATCTCTCTGTCCTTGGGAAATTATTTTAAGTAAAGTTTATATAAAGAAAAAAATAAAATTATAAGAATATAAAAAAATTAAAAAAATTAAAAAATTAAATACAAAATTAAAAAACTTGTTAAAGGAAACTAAACTAAAAAAATTCAGTTATTCTTGATATAATGTATAAATTTTTAAATATTATAATTAGGTGGTTTCTATAGTAAGTGGTATACACAACACCTTGATAAAATTATCTATTTTATTCAATCGAAGGCATCTAGACTCAAAGTAAACAATACTTATAATTTACTCAAACAACTTAAATTACATCAATAAATCCTAAATGAAATTCAATTAATATTTAAAATAATTTCATGACATTAAATTTTAATTTTAATAGCAATATCAATCATGGTATAAAACCTTAAAGATTAATAAATTTAATTTATCTACTAGAATAAAGAAAAGATCATTTGAAGAAAACAAATAAAACATTGACTTATATTTAGTAAATAAATCTAATTTGACCTAGACTTAATATAAGTTATAGCCCTCCACTAATTGACCTTAATTTACAGTGACTTTGTATTGTAATCTTTATTCTATTAAATAATTTAAGGATGGAGATACTTTTAGGATTTATTTTAGATGTACATTTTAATACCAATCAAGAATATTTTGATACGAATAAGTTTTAGGTATTTTTAATAATAAATGACAACGAGCGCATTTCAAGTCCAACAAATGGATATATATCCAATTGAAAGGAAGAAACAAAATTATATTGTAAAATTCAATACGTTATTATAAGAATTAACTGGTTTTACAATGGGGGTTGTGGATTTTATGCTATTAAGTATCACAGACAGAAAAGGAAAAGTAAACTATATCTGATAACGAAAGCACAAATTTATTTGTAAAAGGTCTTAATAGGGAGGGAGTTATAAGGGGAATAAAGGGTTGTGAATGTGTACTTGGAGGGATAGCAGGAGGCAGCGCATCAACCTTAGTAGTGATAGAAAACAAATATTTTGCAACCCTGATTGGAGAGCCCTGTGACTTGTTCAATTGCCTACAAGCAATTTTCAGCTTAAGAAAATCTGTTTTTATAAGAAAAAGAAATACTCCTACATTGCCTAAGGCCTTAAAATAAGTAGACTCATTCAATATTCAGATATCAGGGACACTGCATAATTTTATCAAGTATATGCAGAAAAATAATACATGACAACTTGAATAATGTGTGCGTGTGTGAAGCGTTTGACTCTCCCTCGAAACTAAACCAAGGAGATTTTTAGTTCAAGTTCTGTTTCACATCTCAGGTCGCACACATAATTTCTGTACATAATTATTAACCCATTTTGTGTAGAACAATCCCTACAATTTAGAAATTGATACCTAGTTAATTCAGATATGCAATCAATCCAATTCCAAAAGTCCAAGATTAACACATCAGTCAAAATTTCATTTTATCTTTTTTAGAGGTTGGGTTTGCATGTGCACATCATCACATTTCAGACATCATATTTCATAGGCTCACACACACATCCATGAGATATTGAAAACACACGTGCCTTCAATTTACCCTTTAACCAAATTGACAAAGACACCTCACTATCACTCTTGGAAGGGGTTGAATTGCTAGCTCAACTACCCATTTGCTGATCTAATTCAGCCTTACACACTCTCTCAGCTCTGGCAGGCATGTTCATTCCCAGCCAGACTAGAGGTCCCCTGGAATATCATGAATCACAATTATGGATAAAGTATTTGTATAATTATGGATCAAGTATTTACAAACTATGAAGTGGGCCAAATAGGAACAAGATTACTGATGTTTATAGGTTGGTTAAAGTAGTAATAATTTTCTTGCAAGTGACAAGATTTATACCCTGCACTTAGGTTTAAAAAGAAAGAAAAAGAATGGTCTTGTGTTTACAAACAATGAAAATATTTATCATCTGTTACTGGCACACAAATATATCACACAATTTCATGTTCCAGAAAACACTTTGATTCATCAAAATCCTTGTCAACTACCATTTGGCTGTAGAAAAGAAAGCTCTGCCCTAACCACTATTCCCCAAGCAGATTCAAACTGCAAAAGGAACATAAAAGAAAAATCAAAACAGCTATGGTTGTCTTCATAGTAGTACCCACTCCACTTAACCAAATTAGGATGCCTAAGCTGCCTTAGAAAGATCACATGCCTCTCCAAAACATTGATAATATTAACAACCCTATACTATACGACAAAGTCACAGTGGTCCTGTGTCCTGCATTGTATAATGCAGCTAGTAGTCAACAAGCATTAACCCACAGCAACATTCTTACATCAAAATTTGACAGGAATTTCATCATAGTTTATTGCAATATCCCACAAATGTTATAAAGGTAAACATCAACAAATAACCATTCAATGTGATCCCAACAATGCTTAAGAAACAGTAATAATGACAAGTTAGGAAAAGCAGATAGGTTATCAACACAACAGGGAAACAGGATTAGTTAAGAAGCAATTGGAGCAGAACATACTGTGTTTGGCATATGAAAACCGAAGGGAAGAGCAAAACAGTGACAGAGGATGTAATTCTGCCAAGCAACAAGCTTATTGTCCAAAACAGATTGAACCCTCTGCCACATGCAATCAACACCCTTTCACAACACACCAGTTACCACAGTATTATAATTAATTAATTGCCCTAATTATTGTGTCGAATGCAAAAAAAAAATAAAAAAATAAAGAGACTCACCTTTTTCAGATCTTGGGACCTTTGGGTGCCTTTGATGTTCAGCTTCGTCCATGGGTCCCTAAAACATACGCACAAGCACATAGTTGTACAATTTCCGCCACTAAGTTCAAAAAATTTAGGAAAAAAAATCAAAAGAAAGAAAAGGGGGTGTTAGTAGTAGAAGAAGTTGAAAGCTTCGTCAAGCATGTAGTTGATGTCCCTGTAGTACCTCCTTATTCAAGACAATTAAATAAAATAAAGAAAGTAAAAAAGTGCAAAACGCAAAACAACGAGCCACTCTCGATAGCCGTGCAGTCCCTCCTTGTTCAAGACCTTGGCCGCTAGCGGGAGCGACTTAAGTCCCATCCTCACGTTCTCCTCAGTGTACCCATTGTAAATGGTGTCGAACCCTCCTTTGTAAAGGTTCAATGCCTTCAGTTTTGAAAGAGTAGAATGAAACCCTTCAAGTTCAAGGACAAGGGAAGAGATTTGAAATTTTGGGGTAGTAACAGCGTGAGGAAGTAATGTAAACAGAAAAACTATACATATTTTTTCAATTTGCAAGCTAACTTAACTTATATATTAACTGTAAATAAGAAGTAAACCCTTGCTTCAATGTTCTCTCAAGCATTTCATGTGCTGACCTTATTCCTCTTATGGATATAATAAAGAGTTAGTGATCGAGAACTCTAAAATACCCTTTAACATCTTCATATTTGACATGAGAAATATCTTGCCTAGGCCGCTAACAAAACTGTCCCTTATTTCAAGTAATAGACAAGGGTTGCAGTGCTTCTTGTATGTGAACAAAAGTTAAGTATCTTCTAGAATCATGACGGAATCTAGCGTGCAAGAGCTTCCAATATATCCTACCATGCGAGAGTTTTGTTGGCCCTTGGATATAATGGTTTTTAATTGAACGGCGTGGATCTTCGGTGTACTATCGGTTGAGAAAATATTGTGACAAGTTAATTTTTTTAAATAAATAATCCACGTATACAAGTTAAAATGACGTGTTGTCTCTTTCACCTTTCAGCCTTTTCCCTTTTCACCCTTCCCCCTTTCACTCTCGACCCTACGGGTTCGTTGGCCTGCGTCTCTAAAGTCTTCCACCCCAAGCCAATACCAGTTAGCTCCCCTACTCCTGTCAGCGAAAAAAGGGTCAACATGCCCCACTTCCTTGATTAACTTTCATGTTTTTGTTGATTCTGTGTGTTGTTTTGCTGATTGTTAACTATCATGTTTGCTTCTTTATTCATGTCACTCTTCAATGAAATTTGGATGGAAGCTAGTTATAAGTTCTCAATTGCAAAAAAAAAATAAAAATGCTTTCACTTTTGGTTATAACATATTTATGTAACGTGCCGGTTATCTTCACCACAATGGTCAACAAATTCGAGCATCATGTCAACTACTTGGTAGTACTTCATAGATGCTTTTAAAAAGCACAAAAATTTCAACAACAAAAAAACACAAATATTCGCAAAAGCCTCTTCAAAATGCGACGAATCACGCAACCTTCGGTAGCGAAGGCATGTTGAGGTTGAGATCCAAGAGTCCTTGCTGCTCGTAGTCCACGATGGACAAGGAATCGGAATTGCTCTGCACGTTGGTAATCTATCACTGGACATTAAAATTCGCAAGCTGCACAACATCTAACGGTGGTCACGCTTTCTGCATACGCAAACGCATCAAAGAATAAGACAAGGCGTGCCAAGGGGAACGATAACGCGCCGATGCCGACGGCGGCGGTGGGGAGCTAGGTGAGGTCCACTTGGGACAACGTGCATTGTTGTTTATGAGCTCTGAGGGCGTGGGGAAGTTGGTCTTGGCTTTCGCTTTGCAGAACTCACGCGTCGCATTGTTGTAGGCGACGCAACTTCCTCGGCGGTGTCGAAAGTGCCAAGCCAGAGCCTCTGTAGCAGATCTCTTTGTGGGGCAATGTTGGTATGGGCCCAACTAGTGCGGTGGCTCGGTCTCGTGGAGCCATTGCCTTGCTGTGTTTTTGTTGGATTTAAATCTTTCTCAACAGGAAACAAACACAAAAGTGAGAGGACTAATAACGAGGTGTGTGGAATTGAGACAACGTACACGTGGATTATTTATTTAAAAAAATTAACTTGTCACAATATTTTCTCAACCAATAGTACACTGAAGATCCACGTCGTTCAATTAAAAATCATTATATCCAAGGGCGAACAAAACTCTCGCACAATGGGATATATTGGAAGCTCTCGCACACTAGACTCCGTCCTGGAATCATATACAATTGTTTATAAATTCATTCGAGAAAAGAGAAAAAGTATTTTTCTATAACTAAATTACAATGACAAATGAAATATTATTGATGGTATTTAGATAATCATAACTTATTTTGGAGATCTATCCGAAAAAAAAACTTATTTTGGAGAAAAAGATTAAGAAAATTTTAAAAGATTTTTTTAAAAAAATGGTTTCTCCAAATTTATATGAAACAAGCATGCCACTATTGGCTATCATGATTTTATGACCAGTGCCATTAATAGTACGTTCAACATATAGTGGCAACAAATGAGCCACCTTTATGAAGCTAGGCCATAAACTAAGAGGGATAGAGTGACGCAGGAAAATATTCTATTCGTAAAGAGAAAATAAATTAACTTAGTTGCACTCCAAAATTTCCCGAACATTTTGAAAACACTAGTTACTTTTTTCTCTTTTCTTTGCTTTTCATTTGTGATAAAATCTAGGTAAATGCTAAAAATAGAAAGTTTTTATTAAAAAAATATTAATATATATTTACTATGATTTTCGATACATTCCTAATATAATTTTTAATAAAAATTTTCTATTTAAAATTTCTTAAGACCCTAAAATATATTTAGTTGCTGTCCTTTGAAAGTGGTCAATAATTGGGGTCGAAGAGAAAAAGCCTTTTATCGGTTGAACTTCATTAGTGGATACTGGATAAGCCCACCTAATCTATTATCACAAGAAGGGGTCCTTCAAGATTGTCACTTTGGTGAATACAAATCCCTTTTTCTTTGGTCTGTTAAGAGGGCAACGTGGCTTTATGTGGGAAGAAAGCCCCCCTTCAAAGGGTAGTCACTTATCACACTTGGGATAGAATGTGTCCATTTTTAAAAGGTGAGAGGCATTGGGCGGGTTGTGATATATAATACCGATAATGATATTGGATTAAAACTTTAGTTGGTCAATGTCTATTTAAAGAACAAGTATTGGGTTGGCTATGTTGCCATCTGAGCATCATGACATTTGTAAATGAACACAGGGAACCTTATCTGAATGCATATGATTTGTTGGACAAAAGGCCAATTTGTTTATTCACAATGTCATTGGGCAATGACACACCCTCTTTTTGAGGAACTTACTTTTTTGTTTTTTGTTTTCTTTGTTCTTTTTCTTCATTGGTTACGGAACAAATGGCACAAACAGGTTTTCAATTTTATATATATATATTCTTTTGGTGTTGATTGTAAAATACAAATAGTAAGCATATTAGGCATTGAGATTTGACCTAAGGGACACAATCTTGGTGATTGCTTCGGTACCTTTTCATCTTAACTCAATAAAAAATAATAATCTATATACTAAAATTACACCATAAATGAGTTAGAATTTAATTTTAATGTTTTAAATTTTATAATTACAAAAAACTCTATCAAAATTTATTTTAATTTCTTTAAAATTTAATATTAAACATAAAAAATATACAATCATAAATGGTAGGCAATAAAAGTAATCTTAAGTGTCATTTAACAATTAAAAAATAACAAAATCCTAAACAATAAGTTATATTATCAATTCTATGTTATCCATAAGATAAATAGTACAAATACATATATTTATTATTTATTAATTTACTTAAAAAGGGCACCAGTACCTTTTTAAATAAGAAGGCACTGTAGAATTCCCCTACAATCTTTGGTGTTTGTGCCCTAAACTGTGAACAATTCCCCAGTCAAACTCCACTAACTTTGAAGACTAAGGCAAGTGTGCAAAAGTAACTCATCTCTCACCGTGCGAGAGTTTTTGAGACCATTAGATGTAATCATTTAATAATGAACGGCCAAGATGTGTAATGGTTTACCAGTTTGAGAAGTATATTGTTTTTGGTTTTATTTAAAAACAAAAATCCATGTGGGGAAGTAAAAATACATGAAGGCCTCTATGACCTGACCCCTTTGGGCTCCCACAGTTTGACCAGACAAAGCAAGTAGTCGAGCCAGTAAGCAATTGTCGATCTCTCACAAAAAAAAAACCTCTTTATATTCCCAAATCAAACCCCTCTTTGTATCTTTGTAGGTGGTCCCCCTTCACCAACGCTTTCTTTTCACTGTGAGTCTTTCTGTCCAAGGCATGAACTTTTTCTGGCGGGATTTGAGCTATACTAGGACCTGTTGTAGTGAGTGTCTTACCCTTTTCCTAGTCATTGGGTAAGGTGATGTTTTTACAGCTTAGGGTTTGTGGGAGTGAAAGTGAGGAAGATACCAAAATACTTCTAATTGTGTTTGGTATTGGCAGGTTGGTGGAAGGATGTGGTGGTTGATGTTTTTCGTTTAATTATGTTGGCTTTAGGGTGTTTGGCTTGAACACTTTTGATTATAATTTATGTTCATGGTGATACACCCTTGAGAATGAGAAACTGAGATAAGTTTATATTTTTCTGCACACTATGAGATTATAGCCTTCTCTTATAAATACTATTGTAGATTATTCAAAAATAACCTGATAAGATTAAAATAAGAAGAGCAATAAACTTAAAGATAAGATAATTGATAAAAATAAATAACTAGCTTATCTAGTCCTATCAAAGCATAACTAAGGATAAAAATAACTATATGTTTTCCATGGGTTGTAACATCCCTCCCTTGTTGGATAGGATCCTTGTCCTCAAGGATCAAAGCTAGAAAATGGTTTCGTAGCTCCTCTACTTTTTCCCAAGTGGCTTCGTCACAGTTAAGGCCCTTCCATTGAACCAAGGCCTCACTGTCCGCCCTCCTTTCTACACCCATCTAAACTTCAAAATATGCTCAAGTTGCATTTCCAGATGTCCTTGGTCATCCATAGGAAGGTCAATACACATAGGGCTATCAGTTGAACCCACCCTTGCCTTCAACAATGAAACATGAAAGATTGGGTGTACTTTGGCTCATTCGGGCAATGCTAAGCGACAGGCTACCTTCCCCACCCGCTCTAGGATCTTATAGGGGCCAAAATATCGGCTAGCCAGTTTTTGACATGCGCGCTTAAACATAGTTGATTGTCAAAATGGATGAAGTTTCAAATAAACCCACTGTCCAACTTGAAACTCCACATCACAACGATGAGCATCAGCCCGCTGCTTCATACGAGACCTCGTTATATTAATTGCATTCATACATACACCATACATTGAAAGCGAACATACATCATCATAAAATATATACATAACCAAAAGATACTAACTACTCCTCTATATGTACAAGTAAAGTAAAAAGGACATAAGTCGAAGTAGTAACTATATACACTCTCATCCCTATCCTAGAACAAAACATAAAGTGCCAACAACCATTACAGTGAATCCTTTGTAGCGTCATCCTCGATACCTATCACCTCCTCCCATGTAACATCACCCTCTTCTGAATCTCAACATCCTTGTTATTAGCATCCATCATCTTTATCTACTACCACAACGTCGTACCACACTCATATAAAAGAAAAGATGAAATAAGTGAGGTAATTTAATTTTTAAATCACTTTCACAAAAGGTTCATAGGATTATCTACGATACAATCACTCATACAATTAACACAAAACAATGAATGCAAGGGTTCCTAAGGTTTGACCTAAGTTTTCATGTAACTCTCAAGACTTAATGACTCATATGGATGCATATCTCAATAGATGAATGTCATCGACCAATCTTTGATCCTAGGAAGTGATTGGGAGTCCATATCCACCGCCTGGTACTATCATCATTACCATTATAATCATATCTCAAGAAACTGACCCAAGGCCTTTCCTGATTCTTGGTGAAACTAAGCAATTGTAGGGGTTATCGAGTTAGTTATGCGACATTCTTAACTCCTGGTTGCAAAGTCTGACCATTGGGATTCCACAACTCGATACTATAGCCCAAAATCTAACCACGAGTCCCTGCCTACAACTCATCGTGTATCAAACTGTAACTTCCCATCTCATCAGAACACATATCCTTAATGCATGGTTCACAAGCAACAATCATGTCCTTAGACTGAAGGTTTGATGCATAATTCTCAATAGAACACATACCATACTATATGGTTCCCATACACATTTTCTCTCTAATAATTTTGGCAAAGTTTCACTTGTAATGCATCATTACCAATATCTACTCAAAGGTATTATATCAAAATTCATAGAGAAACTTAAAATATTACTTATGTTAATTATAAATCTCAAAATATATATATTTAAATTATTACTTACTTACATCATTACTAATATTAAATATTTTATTTGATCATTATTGAATTCGACCAAGTGAAACTAATTCACTTAAATTATTACAAAAAATATTCTTTTTACATAATTAACTATTTATCTACATAAGCAATTTATATTTTTCTATTTGTTTTAATATAACCGAAAATATAAATATTTTCAAAATCAAATATTATTTCTTTTCCTTGAAAAAAAACATTATATATAAAATCTGAATATATATAATCTAATAATATTTGTTATATAGTGAGAGAGTCATCTTTATATGAGAGTGAGAAGAGTAAATCTGGGTCGTACAATTACACATGGATGGTCATGATTTAAAGTTATATGACCACTTAAAAAGTTATGTGACTTTTTAAAAAACTCACATGACTTTGTATGTTTTAATTTTGATCATTTATGACAAGATCTAATGGTTAATATTCATTCATCTCACTCTCATATAAAAAAGACCCTCTCATTTGATAAGTCTCCTATATATATATATATATATATATATATATATATATATATATAATTTTTTAGTAAAAATAATTTCTATTAAAAATCAACGTGGAGAAATTCTCTACTATCTTCTAACATCGCAAGAGAAACTTAGGGCGGCTACCAATTCTTTCATCTTTTCTCACCAACCACCGCAAACTCTAGGGGTGTATTCAATTGTCAAAAATAAATGGGGGAAGATGTTGGCCACAACACATACCAATTAAGAAGGAAAAAAAAGTATGAATATACAACATACCATTCTTTATTTGGATTTGACGTGGAAAACATGGCTAGTCTTGTTGATATTGAACCCTTGAGGACCTTGAATACGTAGAGGACAGATGTCATTATTAGTATATCAAAGAAAGAAATTCAATAAAAATAATCATGTCTATCAAAGCATAAATAAACATGGAATTTTTCGTTTGGATTTTCATTTTGTTTATACAGAGAAAGCATATGGTTGTATTGTTAATGCAAAGAAAGTAAATATCTATCTTTTTTTCCCCCTTTCAGGGGACCGGAATTACATAAATCTCCGATTTTTCTTATTATTAAAGTTTATAGTGGAAAGATCATTTTTAGTATGACCCAACTGTTTTAAAGGCAACGACAACAAGTAATATCATGTGGTGGTGAGTGAGAAAGCTGCATTAATGGTGGCAGCAACAAGTAATATCGCGCCAACTATGTTTTTGACAAAATTGGTGAGAGAAGATGAAAGAATTGGTAGCCACTCTAGTTTTTCTTGGAGCGTGAGAAGAGAGGGAAGAGAAATAATTTTTTCTATGTTTTTAAATAATAAATTTTAAAATTACTATAATATCCTTAAATGGATTAATTAAAACAAAAAAAAATGATTAAGTTTTTCTGTCATAAATTTTTTATGTACATTATTAATGTATTTTAACTAAAAAAAGGTATGTCATAAAAAAAGGTACATTTTAAAATTTAAGTTTTTTTTGTCATATATACATAATTAAATGAAGTGAGCTAGGTTGGGTTTGTCCTCATTTAAGACTCAACCTAATTAAATTTAATCAGGTTGGGTTGGGTCGGGTTGAAGCTCTTTTTTGCAGTGACCCAACCCAACCCATCCTGACCATAAATCAAGTGTGGTTGGATTGGGTAGTCGGGTCACAAACAAAAATCTGGAAATTTCAAAAAAATCAAAACAAATCAGAAAAAATGAAAAAAAGGAAAAAAGGAAAAATACATCCAATGTATGTTCAAATTAATATACAAGTTCAATCACACAAATCCAACACTAACAAGAAAAATATTCTCCATGTATCAAATGAAATAAGCATTATGTTGTCTCAAGCTACTTTAAGTCTCTAACAATTATTTGAACTATATCATAATTAAAAATAACAAACTAAAACTCAAGGATGCTATCAAATAAAATGATTCTCCTTTGCTCCTTGCCTCCTTCAATTCAATGAAATCAACTCATTCCTGCAACATTGAGTGAAAAAAAGTAAAACTGGATATATATGTGTGTATATTAAAGTGATTAACTTAAAATAAAGAATTTGTGAGTAAAATACTTACTCAAAGACTTCAAAGGCACTTGCAACCCTAACTTCCTCATCTCCTACAAAGCCTTTAACCCCTTACATCTCTAATAAAAAGGAGAAAATACAACATTAAGTCATTAAAGTTCAACATGAAGGTAATTAAAATGAGAAAATGAATTGATATTATGTATGTTAGAAAGTAAACAGCAACTACATAACCTGATTCAACTTCCATGACATGTCCTTATTGTGGAACTAGACCACCAACATTGGTAATGGTACTACTAGTAGTATGCTCCTGCCTGAACCAATTTTGAGAACAAATCAAAGCCTTCACAGTCTTGGGACTCAATGAACTACGGTATGGGGCAAGAACACGACTTCCCGTGCTAAATGCAGACTCAAATGATACTGTAGACACTCAAATGGCTAGTATATCCCTAGCCATATGAGAAAAAACATAGTACCGTGTAGTCATTTTTCTCCACCATTTTGAAAATATCAAAGTCAGGATAACCATCTTCAACCATATCCTCCATATACATTTTTAACTCATTCTTTTGAAATTCACCTTGTAACCTCCATACTTGGAATCTGAACTTATCTGTTATATTAACCCTTCCACCTCCAATTTCAGAACTCTAAGTACCCTGTGTCTGTGAACCACTGACATTTGAAGACGCACCACTAATTTCACGAATATGTACCATTCCACATATTGATCATATAATTTAAATATGATAGCTTTTACTTTTTTTAACATGTCTACAATCCTTGCATTTGAATACATAGACTGAAAACAAAACTCAATATAAGCCCATTTAAATCGTGGGTCAAGAAAAATAGCTACAACCAATAGATAATTTACATTCCCACCATCAATATCCCAATATTTGTCAAATTTTGCTTTCATATTTGCAAGCATAGTTTTCAACATTCATCCATTCAACTAATGCATCTTGTATGCCACTTAACTTAGTAAAGAAAGAATTAGAAGTGGTATGCAATGATCCAAAAAAAGAAAGTGTAGCATCATAGAAAATCTTCAAAAATTGCATAAAAACACGAGCACGTTTCTAATCTTCAAAATTTGGGGGTCCCCCTTCAACTTCAAGACCTTGCACAAAGGCATTATCATCATATTGAAGACAACTAAATCCTTTTCATATTTTATAGCTGCTTCCAACATCAAATATGTGGAATTCCATCTAGTTGGCACATCTAGCACAAGCAATTGTTTAAAATTTAAGATAGCCTCTTGGGCATTCTTTTTAAAACAAGCTAATCAAATTGGAGATGACCTCACATATTTACAAGAAGACCTTATCCCAACAATAAAGCAATCTATCTCCTTCATCCCATCACAAACAATCAAATTCAATATGTGAGCACAACATCTCACATGCATATAATCCCCATCCAATAATGTGCATCCATTCCAATCAGACATACTCCTCTTTAGATATGCTAAAGTCGTGTTATTAGAAGTAGCATTATCTACAGTGATAGTACCAATCTTGGTAATCCCCTAATCTTTAAAGCACTTCTCTAAAGCTTTCCCTATGGTTTCCCCCATATGGTCACCAAACAAACCAAAACTTATTATCTTCTTATTCAACACCCACCCCTCATCAATGTAATGAATAGTCACATATATACAATTCATGTTTTGAACAGAAGTCCAAGTGTTAGTGGTAAGTGAAACCATTTGATAATTCATTGACAATATAGATTGCAATTTCACTTTCTCTTCAATAAAAGTTTTCATACAATCCTTAGCAATAGTGACCCGACTAAGAATTTTAAATCGGGGTTGAGTAGTACCAATAAATTCTTTAAATTTGGGGTTGTTAACAACAAACTGTTGTCAACAAACTTGAAACGAAGCTCATCAATAATTATCATCTTAGCAAGTTTATACCGAGTTAGTTCTTGGTTAAAATCCACAAGCTTAAATGAAATTGCACTATCAAGATCACTTTCACTATATTTTCCAAGCACAAGAGTTATTTGTTTCTTATTTACTTTTGAATTTGGCCCCTTTGGACAAGCAATAATATGTTTGTTTAAGTTGCTGGTCCCATGTTGGTTAGATTTGCACTTATAATTATGGCCTCAATAATTACATATAGCATTATCCCCTTCCCATTTAAAATGAGGCCAAGCACTAGAAGAAGGTCCAATAGGTTTTCTTTTGAGTTTACTTACATCAATTGCACTTTTAGCTGATCATCTTGTGCTTGAGGTTGAGATGGTTCAGCCCCTGCTCCTCCAACTCCTTCTACTATTGTTGGTGGGGTTAGAGCACTAGCCACTTACTCATCTTGACCAACCATAATTTTACAAATCCAATTACAGATTCAGATCACACAAGTTCTATATATCACAAAAGTCCATTTACTAAAATGGAATGAAAATGAAAGAGGCAAAGAGAGAGCGAAAATGGAAAGAAAAGGCTCATACAAGTAAGGAAATGAGCGCCGAATAGTAACGACAGACCAACAATAGCTGCATCAGGTCAATGAATGCTGGCAGCTTAGGGTCGACAACACGAAGGTGGCAAGGTTGAGGAACACAAGCACTATTGGGGTTGACGATACAAAAGGGGCAAGGTTGAGGAATGCCGATGTCGTTGGGGTTGATGACTCAAAAAGGGCAAGGTTGAGGAATGCGGGCACCATTGGGGTCGACGATGCGAAAGGTGCAAAGTCTAGGAACGCCAGCACTGTTAGGGTCGACTACACAAAAGAGGTAAGGTCGACGAAGGTCAACACCATCAACAAAGTGAAAGGGGCAGTGCTGTGGTGCGATTAGGGTTTTAGGCAGCGGTGCAGCAATATGTTTATGCTCACGAACGAACAAGGTCACGAGTTAAATTAGGGTATTAGAGATTCAATCTGAAGTGAAGGTGAACAACTTAATTAGTTAATTAAGTGAAGTAATAATCTTTTTTATTAAATAATAAGAGGTCGAGTTAGGTCAGGTTAATCGGGTTTAAAATGCCTCAACCTGTGACCCAACCCAAACCTAATTGGGTTTGTTGAAACAAACCCAACTCAACCTGCAAAAATGTAATTGGGTTGGTCGGGTCGGCGGGTTAGGTCAGACCTACTTACACCCCTAGTCCTTTGCATGTTCACAGGCACAATAGTTTGTTTTAGGTCAATGTGCAATATCTCACTAATTATTATTATTATTGTTGTTGTTGTTGTTGTTGTAAGAGGCCATTAATTTGACTTAGAGAACATATTAGGAATATAAGAAAAATGTTAGTTAAAGAGGAATAGCATTAGACAAATATGAATAGCAAATAGATATTGTTTTATTCCAGTATTTTGATTTCATAATAAAATTTTTATAATATCATGTTGATTCTTAACTTACAATTGCAGGTTTCCAGCATGTGAGCAATGTAGGAGGGGGTGTGTTACAATTGGCTTCAATTGTGGTGTGGTGCTAGTACATTTATTTAGGCATTGTGTTACGTTTACTGAAGTGTTTATGGACCATAAAACTGTAGAAAGATGTCAACCAAATTTAAATGGTGTCTACTACTGCTACTAGTGTGCAATTTAATTAAATAATGTATTTATTAGGTGTGCAATTCAATTAAGTAATGTATTTATTATTTTTTATAAATAAGGTAATTGCATATAATTTACTATTATAAGTTATTTTTAAATTTTAATATATTATGAATAATATTTTTATTGTTTTAATATTGTTCTTACTTTTCAATTCACTAGTTTACTTTTAACATTTTACTTTTTTTAAAAAAATATAATTTACTTAGACGTTCATAATTTATTTTTAATATATTAATTTATCTTTAGAGACAAATTACTACTTGTTATATATTAAAAAAATAAATTATAATACAATTAGTCAAAATTAATGAACTGAAATATAAAAATAACATCAAAGCAATATATTAAAAGTAGGGTTAAATATGTTTTAGATCTTCCAAAAATATGATAGAATTGGTTTTAGTCCCCCCCCATTTTTTTTTCATTTAATAAAGTCCATTAAATATTAAAAATACCCTAATTAGTTCCATACGCTAAATTCTGTTTAACTTTTTTGTTAAATGATGGATAAATTAGTTTCACAGTCACTATTAATTTACTGATGCGGCCATCCATGTCAACTGTTATGTATAAGTCAAATTAGTAATATATTTTTTAAATAAAATTATTGCATATTTAACCTTAAATCAGAGATTTTTTTTAACCCTAAAGAAAAATTAATTACCTGATTTTTTATTAAAAATTATCATTGGACTCTTTAGGTAATAAAATACTTTACTTTGAAACTGATGTGACAATTGTTTAACCGAAAAGTTAAACAGAGTTTAGCATAGGTATTTAATTAGGATATTTTTACTATTCGAGAGACTTTATTCAAAGAAAAAAATTGAGGACTAAAACCAATTCTGTCATATTTCTGGATGATCAAAAACATATTTAACCACATTAAAAGCAAATTATAAGCGTCTAGGTAAATTATAATTTTTTGAAAAATTACAATGTTAAAAATAAATTAGTGAATTGAAAAATAAAAATAATATTAAAAGCAATAAAAATTATTGTTCAAAATATATTAAAAATTAAAAATAAATTGTAAAATTAATATACATGCAATTACATAATTTATATAAAATAATAAACATATTACTTAATTGAATTACAATCTAAAAATAATCTAATTATCTTAATTTAAAATATTCTTCGTTACCTTAATTATCTTAATTAATATTTTTTATTTTGTTAGCTATGTCAACACTAAATTAACTATAGTTAATGATAAGGACTAAAAAAGAACAATAAGAAAATGTTAGGGATCTAAAACTAACAAAATTGTTTGCAAAGACTAAAATTAGACAAAGCCATATTTGTATAGACTTAAAATATATTTAAGCTTAAATTTTTTATAAAATTAATAATGGAATAAGTAATTTCTTAAGAAACTAATTTATTGTCTAAAGTTTTAAAAAAATTGATGCAGGCTTAAAAAGGCCAAACCGCAAACAAAAAGAGGAAAGGGGGGGAGTGGCTCCCGTCTTGTTAACATGATTTAGTTTTTTTTGAGTGGGCCTATAATTTTACAAAATCATTCTTCAAATTTAAAATCATTACCATAACATAAGTGTCAAATTAAATAAATAATAAATAAAATTTTATATAATAAAAACTCACAAAATAATTTTAAACATAAATATTAAACAAAATGATTTTATAATTTAACTATAACACAAACTCATAGTTAATAAACGCAACTAAAAAAATAACCCACTAAGATCGGCTTAGTGATGAGGGGTCAGGATAGTATACATGACATCATAGGTTTAAACCTTAGTGAAATAATACAAAGTAATTAAATATTTTTTAAAGGCCTTAAAAATAGAAAAACAAATTATAATAATAACTAAATCATTTCTTAAATATTATAATTTTACTCCAACTGATTTATTTTTCAATAACTAGACAAATCTTCGATTAAAAAAATATTTTACCTTTAGTTTAATTCTAATTAATTGTCAAACACCCTGCTCCCCAAAAAAAAAAAAAAAAACTATTCTTTTAATTGAAAGCACATATGCACATGTGATGTCTATCTAACCTTGTCCTAATCCCCTGCGGTATATTATTGAAATTTCAATGGGTTGCAATGCAACATTTTTGTCATTCAGTGTAAACAAAAAGGCAAAATTATTCAGAGAGCCTGATATCACTTCAGTCAAAACTAGTCAGTTACCAGTGCATTTGCACGTGTCGCATTTGCCTTCACATATATTGTAAAATCACTTGTATATATTATTATTTGCATAAAAATAAACAATAGTGTAGATGATATCCAGCCAAACATCAGAACAATATAGGATAAATCTACTTATATTCATTTTTTTTTGAAAAAAAAATCCTTTTAATTATATTGAAAAATACAAAGTAAAAGCTAAATTAATTATTATTGTTATTTTTCTTTATTTTAATTTGTTTTAAGATTATAATATTAATATATATACATATATATAATTTTAATATTATAAGTATTATTTAATATTTTTATTATTACTTTGAATATGTTCATAATATTTACAATACTTATTATAATATTATTTTACTATTATTAATATATAATTAATTTTTAATTTTAAGTAATTTGAATTTGAAGATTTTTTAAATTTGAATAAATTTGAATTTGAATTTAATTTCTAAAATTTTAATTTTCACACATCATAAAATAAAGTTGATGTATTTTAATTTAAGTAATATTTTTAATTTTTTAATTTTTATAATATTATTTATTATTATTATAATAAAAATTATTATTATGTGTAATTTTTTGTTATGTTTATTTTCTTTTTTATAATATTATTTTTTACGATTTACTATTTTTTAATTTTATTAATATTGTTTATATTATCTTTATTATTATTTTAATCTTATAATAATTGTTTAATATTATTAATAATTATAGTATTATTTTATATTTTATTTGTCTTATTTATACTATCTTTATTATTATTTTAACCTTAAAATAAATATTTATTATTTATAATAATTTTTATTTTCATTATTTTTAATTATTATAGTATTATTTACTATTGATTTTTTTATTTTTCTATTTTATTATTATTATTATATTACTCTTATTATTATTTTAACCTTAAAATAATTATTTTTATCTTATCACCCACCGTGTCATTTATCGAAACCAAATCCTCTCCTGCATACCCTCTTTCCATCCCCTCTTCAACAAACTTGTTAATCGTTAAATCTATCTTATGGCTAAAATTAAAAGGTCACAATCCCACTCATATCGATGTATCGTTATAGAATGCCAATAGTTTAACCTTAACTTTTTAAAGAGTTTAATTTTATCTTATATTTTCAACTAACAAGAAATTATTTTATATATAATTTTTAAAATAATTATTATAAAAATTAATATTTTTAACTATATATTTATAATTTCAATATATTTTAATCAAATTCTTTTCTAAAACTTTTGCGTTATCATTTGGCAACACTTTTCGTCTAAATTTAAATTTATTTTTAGGTGTAATTTAGTTTTTGAAAAATTATTTTTATTTATTTTTAATTATAAATAACACTTTATTTTCATTTTTAAAAGTTTGTATAAAAAATAATAAAAATTTACTTTTTCTGTTTCCTATACAATTAAAAAAAAGAAAAAATATTTTTGTAATTAAAAGTAAAAAAATGAAAACTAAAAGTATATATACTTTTTTAAAACCAAACATTCCTTATTATCTTAGTTTAGAAACCACATAGTTCAGCATGCATTGATTGTATTTTCTTTTCTCCTTTATTGTTGAGAAAGATTAAAGTAAAAAGGGACTTTCGAGACTAATAGCATTTATCAATTCTGATAAAAATTAACTATAATTATATTTATTTATTTTTAATATTTTAACGTGATCCTTGACTAGTATTTCCAACTGGTACAACATTAACATAGGGAAGGATCAATAGTACAGAATAGTACAGCAAAATACAAACATGTAAGCAAGCATACCACCAAAGAAGTGGGAGAACAAATATAGAATAATCATAAACATCACTTAAAGTTAAATAATTAGGCATACACAAAATGCATTAAGGAAAAATCAAAAACAGTTTGTTGTGTATAGGTTACGTGTTATGCATCTACAACTCAAATCTTAAGGTTTTTTACAACATCCCACCTGTGCATACAGACTACAGAGGCAAACTTAGATAATTTCAGTATTTCACCGTCACAAATTCAATGTAGTCTATTCTAATTTCTATAATAATAAGATAACTTGGATTCTAAAAAAAAAATTATAAAGAAACTCGTGTAAAACATACCTCATCAAGGATGTAAAGTGGAGCAGGTTTGGACTTAAGCAGTGCCAGAATCACAGAAAGTGCAAGCAGTGATCGCTGAGCTCCACTCAATTCAAATAATGACTATTTCCACACACCTCCAAATGTAGCACAAACCTCAAGACCATCAAGAAAGTTGCATCCTTCTGGAGGTTTTGTAACGCCCGACCGCTTGCAGGATCTGTGACTGTCCCCACAAACCAACACAAGACTTTTCAACGTGCTTTGTCCTCACTCACACGCTTCCCGGGAAACTTCCTAGTAGGTCACCCATCCTTAAATTGCTCCAAGTCAAGCACGCTTAACTATGGAGTTCTTAAGTGATGGGCTACCGAAAAGTAGATGCATCTTGATGGTATAGGTAGCACTTATTAATTCCTTTAAGCTATCCTCAACTGTACAATCCCATACTTGCACAACCTCTGGATCCCTCTCGTTCAGGTGTGTATTCGATTCATTCATGTATCCCTCCCGCTGGAAGCCTGCCAGGAGCCGCTCATTGTCCGTGCCTCATCTCTTTTGCACCGGTGATCACTCCTCGCCCTCATCAGCGCCCGAGATGTTACATGCCCACCAGCTTCTGCTTGGTTCGTCCTCGAACCACACCGTACTGGGAGAGAGGCCCTACTCTGATACCACTTTGTAATGCCCGACCGCTTGCAAGATCTGTGACTGTCCCCACAAACCAACACAAGACTTTTCAGCGTGCTTTGTCCTTACTCACACGCTTCCCGGGAAACTTCCTAGTAGGTCACCCATCCCTAAATTGCTCCAAGTCAAGCACGCTTAACTATGGAGTTCTTAAGTGATGGGCTACCGAAAAGTAGATGCATCTTGATGGTATAGGTAGCACTTATTAATTCCTTTAAGCTATCCTCAACTGTACAGTCCCATACCTGCACAGCCTCTGGATCCCTCTCGTTCAGGTGTGTATTCGATTCATTCATGTATCCCTCTTGTTGGAAGCCTGCCAGGAGTCGCTCATTGTCCGTGCCTCATCTCTTTTGCATCGACGATCACTCCCCGCCCTCGTCAGCGCCCGAGATGTTACAGGTTCTAACTTAGCCACTGTTCCTAGTAGTAGCATAGAAAAGATGGATCCAAAGTCACTGGATGAACACAACAGAAACCATGATACTTAACCATTGTCAAATGAAAAAGAATAATAAAAAATGGAGTAGTCAGTAAATTACACTCTTAAGAACTAATTCTACCAACCAAAAGCTTAAGTGAAGGCTCATGAATGATGTTATATCTAATAGACTAACATGCCTCTTTACCCATGAATCCTTCTGACTTAAAGCACGGACTAGGCACAAGGTCCACCATAACTTATACTCATTTGGAAAACAGTAATCAGCCATAATTGACTGATTCTGTTTTATTATGATATAATATTTTGGGTAAGCTGTAATTATATATTTGCTTGTATTTATGGGATCATTTATGTATAAAATCCCTTTTGTTTTAGCATATTAGATTATTTTTTTCCTTTGATAAGGATAGAGATTTCTTTTTATTGGCTCCCAAATTTGTGCACAGCTTCCTTTATTTATTCTCTATCCTGTAATCCTATTATCCATTGAGAAGAATGAAAATGCCATTTTCCTCAAAATTCTATATACTGAAATTCAACTTAGATGGATTACTAGGCAAGGATCAACCTCTTGACTATTTGATCACAAAGGATCTAATATCATGTTAACCAACTCAACTATTAAAAAGCTGAAGTTATTTAATGAGGGCTTCCAAATGGTTTAATATCCAACAAACATAAATTTAGTGGATCAGATTACATTAAAATAAATAAATAAATAACTCACTTATTCCCTTTTCCTTTTGATATATTTATATCATATCTAATATATTTAAATTTTCTAGAAGTTTATTAATATATACTAATTTATATATATTAGTGAACTTTGATGGTGGAGATTCAAACTACATTCATTCTAACAAATATATATTATTAATTTATTAATTTATATTTATTAATATTAATTTTAATATTATTAATATCTAATAAATATATACTAAGTTATATTTATTAATATTAATTTTAATATTATTAGTTTTTATGATGTTAATATTATTTAATTTAGTAGTGATAAATATATGTGCAATTTTGGTCTCCCATTTAAGTTATATATAATATAAATTTTATTAGTATACTAAATAAACTCAGTAGTCTTGTGATTTTAGTGTTATTGGTGGACTTCGAAAGTGGGACTTTGATTCCCACCTTCAACACCTTTATAGATTCCTTTTTCATTTTTGCATACCATCTACACCTGGATTTGATATTTAAAACTTTTTATCACATTTGTAAAAACAATGACTTTTGAAAACAAGTTTCAAGATAGGAGTTGTAATATAAATCCCACCCGATGCTTAATTCAAAAGCTCTAATGGTATGAGATATGCTTTCCGCCCCTTTCTATAATTTCTCCTTTTTTTCTAAAATAAAACAAAGGGAGATCAAGATAAAAGAATAAAAATAAGGTTAAACTATTTAGTAGATCCTTGAACTTTTAGATAATTTTAATTGGGTCCCTATACTAAGTTTTTTAATTGAGTCCTTAATCAAGGAATATTTTGTTCAAGTTAACGAAATCTTCACAGCAGTTTAATCTTAGGGACCAAATTAGAAAAAAATCAAGAGATTAAGGACCTAATTAAAAAAATATTAATACATAGACCTAATTAAAAATTACCTAAAAGTTCAGTACTTACTCAATAGTTTAATCTTTTTTATATTGTGCACTAAGAATATATTTTGTTCTCTCCTCTTAAAATTAAAGGGAAGTGGATCCTCTTTCACGACATAATGTCTCCAGCTCTCTTTAGTAGTTTTTTGAACCCTTGGATATATCTCGTTGTTTTAAAATTTGGACTGGACATCGAATCAATCAGGGCATTGGATCATTGAGTCAATGGTCAAACTAGATGGTCACTAATTGAACCGCATGATCTAGTCTCTATTAAAACATTTAAAAATATTCATGACATATAAATTTCATACCTATAAAATTTACTAAATTAAATTTCAATGGTTATGTGTAGCACAGAAATAAATAAAAAATCAACAATGGTATTTGAGATAAAGGTGAAGGAATGAAGGACTGAATGTTACACATTTAAGTTAAGCAACCAAGAGCAAGTGAATGAAGATTACGCATTCAGGTCAACATAAGAGACATTTATGTTGTACGCATACGTGCATTCGGATTTACGATTTTAATTTGGTGATTATTATCATTTCATATGTGAATATTTATTAATTTATTTATTATAATTAAAATTCATAATAAATAAATATTTTTAAATATGTAAATTATATTATAAGTTTGGGTTTCTCTTTTTTTTTAATAGTTGTAGTTAAAATTATGTCATTTCACGCTTTAAAAAAAAAATCTTTGAACTGGTCCAAGTCAACATACTAGTTCATCGGTTCAACCGCAAAACCCCCTAAGTCAAATTATATTATAACCAAAATTTATAATAAATAAATATTTTTAAACATATAATTTATATTTTTGGATTTATGATAAATAATTTGTATTGTGGTATAAGATTTTTTTTAATATTGACAAATTATTTTAAAAAATTGTTGAAATTTAATATAAAATTAAAGATAAAAAATAAATTAAAAAAGATAAACCATTAAAAAAATCAAATAAATAGATAAAGATAAAATATAAATAGTTTAAGATGATTGAGAGTTTTTTTCAGATGATTGTTATATCAAATTAAATTGGAAACTAAAGTTAAGAATATATTTGAAAGAAATACAAAATAAAATTAAAAGTTCAATATATTAGGATAAGATATGTGGTTTAGTGAGAGTGGAAATAACTCCTAAAAATGTTCTTATTCAAGAATAAATCATAAAAATGCTCTCATTCAATAATAGCCCATAAAAATATTCTTATTATATATATATATATATATATATATATGCACACACTCCTTTCCTGCCATATGTAGTGTTAGCTTCAGATGATCAAGTTCTAAAATTGTGGAATTGGAGGGAAGGTTGGTCTTGTCATAAGAACTTTGAAGGCACTCACATTATGTGATGCAAGTGGCATTTAACCCGAAGGATCCATCTACCTTTGCTAGTGCATCCCTTGATGGCACATTGAAGGTATCCCTTAGCTCCAAATCTCATAACTGCATATCTTAAATTCATTGACTAACATTCTGGTTTAATTGTCTTTTCTTCTTTTGTAGATTTGGAGTCTTGATTCCTCAGCTCCAGATTTTACCCTGGATGGACACCAGAAAGGAGTGAATTGTGTTGATTATTTCATAAGGAATGACAAACAATATCTTTTAAGTGGTTTTGATGATTATACTGCCAAGTTTTGCTTAACAATAATTACTCCTAGAGTCCTAGTCCTTAGTCTTATCTGCTTTTCAGTTTTTTGAGATATTTCCCATCAAAACCTTAATCCACATTTCTACAGGTATGGGATTATCATTCTAGAAACTGTGTTCAGACACTTGAAGGACATGGAAACAATGTTACAGCAATATGGGATGATGTCACGTACAGGTACTTAATTAGCTATTGAAAGTCTAATTTTCACTTATATGTTCACTTTTTCTCTCTCTCCTTTTATTTTGGTATAAATCCCATAAAGGAAATTTTTACACTCAGCAGGTTTTCATCTAAAACTCAAGAAACTTTCCGCTGGTCCGCATTTTTAACAGTTGCCATTAACTTGCAGGCTTCAAACCTCGTTGAACTTTGGTCTCGAGAGAGTATGGAGTATTTGATACAAGAAAGGATCATCTGAGTAATTATCTGAAACTTCTTTTGAATACCAAAAAAGAAAAAAGAAAAAAAAATTGCTATAATTTCTTGCTGACTGGTGTCACATCGCTACTTCCTGCAGGCTTGCTTTTAGCTGTGACAAAGGATTCGTCATCGTTAAGGTGAATCTCCTAGCTGCCAAATGAAACAAGTTTTGACACCCCTTAATAATCATTGATTAAAAGTTAACACAATTGAAATTCTGACAAAATATATACTTAAAAAATTTAAAATCTTAACCCTCTAATTTTATAATTAATTATTATAATTCTGCAATTTACCTTCTAAAGTATACTTCTCACTTTATCAACTAACTGCCTTTTCAGACTTCAGAAGGAAGACTCCGGTAAGCCAACCTCTGGTACCCAGAAGACAACTAGTTATGCTGAGGTTAACTGCTGAAAGAACATGATACTCTGCCGTTGCTTTTTGTTTCTAAGTTGTTAGTGGAATAAATTCATTTAGAATCTACATCTGCCCTTTGTGACCACTTTTCCTTATGTAATATTGTTAGTGTATGTACCTGTCAAGATTAGTGTGTACTGTTCATTTGCTGTTATTGTAAATATATTTTTATTTTCTCTTTTATCTAATTTTTATCTTATTTTTTTCCTGTCTTTTTTTTTTCCCAATAATATTGCTTATGTATTTATCACTTTCTCTCTTTACTTTTTTCTTTTCTTTTCTTTTTACCTCTCTTCTTATCACTCAAATTCATGCAAAATTAGATTAACGATTATTATTTTCCTTTCATTTGTGTGATATGCAATGAAAAATGGTTTGAAAAACTTAATTTATATTAGCACGTGAATCGTATATAGCACTTAATTAAATAATCAAATCAAATTAACACATAATTAATGTTAATATTAAACAAATTATATCTAATGTGTATGAATTTGCAAAAAGATAAGATTATTGACTTTTGTAATAATTATTTGTAATAAATCATTGAAAGTATAATTTTTTTCATAATGACAAAGTATAAAGATTAAACTTAAAAAGGAAAACAATAAAGGTGAAATTTTAAAAGTGAATGAAAAAAGATACCTCATTTTTTTTTCCCTTTCCCACATGTATTTTTTTCAGAGGCAATCTTGTTCGAAACACTGTTTGGACACTAAATATATGGACACTAAAAAGATACCTTATTGTTACTAAATAGTTATGAGAAATGTTAACAATATAATTTCTAATATCTTTTTCAGAAATACAAGAAACACACTATCTGACACACTCTTTTGAACATACTCTTTTCTATAGGTTAAAATTTATTGAAAATTACATCCTATTTAATCAATATCTCTCATGAATTTTAGTTTTTAATAAATTTTAACCAATTAGAGAGAGAGTGTTAGAGAATGTGCTACTAACACTTCCTATATACTATTTTCAAAACAATTTTTATTATTGACTGAAATTTATTAAAAATCATTAAATTTTGTGGGTCCTATTCTCACTTATTATTTTATAATTTTTAATAAATTTTTGTCAATAATAATAAACATATAAAAAAGTTTTACTATCCATTCTCATTAGTTATATCTAGCCATGGCATGGGCAAGATTAAAACAGTTCATTCTTCGCCTTGTCTCTATTTTTTTTTTCATATGACTTCTATTTCAAGACAACAATTTTTGTGTGTCTCCTTATGCTTTGTAACTTTGTAAGCTTTTGCGGTGTATCAAAATTGTAAAATAATAACCATAATAATAATAATTACTTAAAAATTTTCAACAACTTCAAACCTCTTTTAATAAATATAAAATTGTAATATTAATTACTTAAAAAAGACTAAAAAAACAGTTATATATTAACTAACAAATTTCCCGTACATTGTGTAAGTATTTTTTAAATTTAAGTAAAAATTAATAAAATATAAAAAGAATAAAAATATAATTATTATTGAACAATCATAAAATCATGTATCTTAAGAAAGCAAAAAGTATAATAAGATATTTGAATTAAAGAAATAAAGTCAACAGTAAGAATTCTATTTCATTAAATAAAAAAAAATTAAAGAAATAAACTTTAAAATATAAAGACAAAATAATTGAAATAAATTATTTGAATCAAGTCATCAAGATATATTATATTTATGTTTGTTGATGTGATATGATGTATCAAAATTTAATATTTAGATTATAATTGATTAAATTTAAGTAATTGTATTTGAGGAAAATGAAAAAAAAAATAGAAAAAGAAATAAAGTGTAAGATACTTAATATAAGAGAAGTCAAATAACTTGTTGAAAAAAACATAAATCTTAAGAGCACAAAGGTAAATAGATCTATATGAGAGAGAGAAGAAATTTATCAAATGAAATTTCTTTTATTATAAGAAATAAGAATTGAAAATTTGAATTATATAACCATATATAAATGATTAACCCTAACTTTTTAAAGAGTTTAATTTTATCTTATATTTTCAACTAATAAGAAATTATTTTATATATGATTTTTAAAATAATTATTATAAAAATTAATAAGTTTTAAGTATATAATAACTTATAATTAAATATTAATAATAAAAATCTTTATAATTTCAATATATTTTAATCAAATTCTTTTCTAAAACTTTTGTGTTATCTTTTGGCAACACTTTTTGTCTAAATTTAAATTTAATTTTAGGTGTCATTTAGTTTTTGAATTTTTTTTAATTTTTAATTAAAAAATAACACTTTATTTTCATCTTTAAAAGTTTGTATAAAAAATAATAAAAATTTACTTTTTTGGTTTCCTATACAATTTTAAAAAAAAGAAAAAATAATTTTATAATTAAAAGTAAAAAATGAAAACTAAATGTATGTATATTTTTTTAAAAATTATTATCTCAGTTTAGAAACCACATAGCTCAGCATGCACGATTGTATTCTCTTTTCTCCCTTATTATTGAGAAAAATTAAAGTAAAAAGGGACTTATGAGACTAATAACATTTGTCAATTATGATAAACATTAACTATAATTATATTTATTTCTTTTTGATTTTTTAACGTAATCCTTGATCAGTAAACCCTGTCAATTTTAATCGGAAAAGTTTTAAAAAAGAATTTGATTAAAATATATTCACTCCATAATGATTTTTATTATTATTATTTGGGTTTGAATATATTTTTAGTTCCTATAAAATGAATGAATTTTGATTTTAGTCCTTGTAAAAAATTTCTTTATTTTTTAGCCCTCTAAAATTTAAAATCATTATTTTTTTTCCCTATAAAATAAACGAATTTTCATTTTGGTCCTTATAAAACATTTTCTTTAATTTTCATTCCTCTAAAATGTGAAATAATTATTTTTGGTCCCTAAAATTCATTTTTAGATAGATAAATAACATTTATTTTAGAAATTTATAAAAAAATTTTAGAGATATCGCATGCCAATATGGTACTATAGACATTAGTAGGTGTCACTTAAGATGACTAGTTGACTTTCGTTAAATAGACTAAAAACATATTTAAAAACTTACTGTTTAATTATAAATTATTATATACTTAAAAATTATTAATATTTATAATAATTATTTTAAAAATCAAATATAAAATAACTTCTTATTAGTTGAAAATATAAATAGCATTATACTGTTTAAAAAATTAAGGTTAAAGTATTGATATCATGTAATAATATTAATAGCTAAGTAGTGAGAAGATTGATGACGAACTTCAAAATTGGTAATTTTGTGAGAAGATTGATGATGGAATTGCTAGAGAGGGGATGCAGGGGCACAGATCCTCTCAGGTACAGTAAATTTTTTTTCAGTCATTAGATCTTTTATTTTCGTCCAATTTTCCCTTCTCTCTCCTCATGGTGGCACTCTCAGACAAAATAAAACACTCTTCTTTCTCTCTTTCTCTCTCTGCAACATAGAATCTGTTCCCAAAATAAGGCAGCCATGGGTAAAGAGGTATGTAGGAGTGGTTCACGCTCCGTTTCTCCTCACATCTATTTCTGACTCTCTTTATCTTTTTTGGCACTTAAATCCGTATTCTGCAGTGCACAGTTGGAGTACTCTCTCTTTAAACCATAGTTGTAAAAATCGGACCGAACGGGCCGGTTAAACAGAAAAACCGGTGAACCGGTCCTGTGTCCGGTCTAATTAAACTAGAAAACCGGTCGGGCAAAAAACCGATCTATGAATTGGTGAATAGGTCAAAAACTGGTAAAATCGACCAAAATCAGTCAAAAACCGGTTCGTAGCGGTTTAATAAAAAATGTCTAATAAAATATTTTGATGTTTTTTCTTTAAAAAAATGAAAATCAACCTAAAATATTTGTCATTTTCTTTTTTATTCTAAATATAAACTTGTTTTTATTAATAATTATTGATATGTATTATTAAAACTTAGACTTAAGTATTATGACATATTTAATTTGAACTTTTTTAAGTATTGTATATGTTAAGAACCTATAAAATTATATTTTATTTTTAGTTCTTAATATTGTAAAGTTAGGATATTATATTTTTTTAACTTTTTATGTATTATTTAATTATTATTATTATTATTTTATTAATACCGGTTCGACCACGGTTCGACCACGGTTCAACCCTGGTTGAATCATTGAACCTTGAATCAGTGCCTTGACCGGTCCGGTTTTAAAAACATTGCTTTAAACACTGGAGGGTGCGGTCTTTCCAACTCTTGCAAAAGGAAAACACTAAATAGAAGTGAAAAAAAAGATGTCAATTAAAATTAAAATTCCCAAAATTCAATTATGCTATTGCTAAAAAAAAAAACAGTAATAATTGATATTAAAAAAATCTGATTTTTTTTGCCTTTTTAAATTTTATTTTTAATGATAGATTTTTGTTTGCTTTTGGTTAAACCTTCCCCACCAGATGATGAGATAATCATGATCCATCCTCAATTAAGTAGTGCTGCACACCAAACTGGAGAGAGAGATTGACACAGAGAAAGAGAGAGAGAGAAAGAGGGGACATAACATTTTCTTTCAGAAAAAGAAAATGGTTATATCAGCAAATTTGCAAGAAGATGATGGTCACTGTGTGATATTGTTTGTTCCACTCTTGATGCTTCTTTTGGGTGTTCAGAGGTCAGTGAGGCAGAAGCAACCTGTTATAGAAAAACAACAAATTTTCTCATCTCACTCACAATTCTCTTACTGGGTTTGATTTTGTGTGATTATTACCCCATGCTCCTCTTCTTGTTGTTATCTCTTCAACTTCAACCTTCACGGGTATCTACAAAAAAAAAAAACCAACTTTTGGCTTTGACCACTCCAGTTCCAACGTAGTGAAGCTCCTTCCTTGAGATATATCAACTGGGTTTTGTGCAAGTTTTCTCTTTTGCCTGGTGAAAATAGCATAAAGCACCAAACTTTGTGCACCCTGAGGGGTGGATTGGTGGGAGAAGTTTTGGGGTTTGCCTCAATTTTGCTTTGCAGTTGAAGATTCATGGTGGGGTGCTTGGTGGTTCTGTTTTTTGAATGTTCTACTCAAGCTGGGGCTTGCCTTGAATCTTCAAGACTGGTACGTTGGTGAATTTGGCAAGGTTGTCTGTGAATCGAAGGCTGTCTGCTTCAAATGGTATATTGCCATCAAATATGAAGTCTTGGAAGGTGAATGAGCCTCTGCATGGGTCTAATTCTCCCAGGACATGTAGGAGGAAGCCCTTGTTCCTTTGGTTTTTTGGCTTTGTTGCTATAGGGAGTGTTTGGTTCACCTTGAGTTTCAATAGTAAGTATTTGATGAGCAAGGAGAATAAAGCAGTTTGCGAAGAGAGAACACGAGCCTTGCTACAACGTTACAATGTCAGTAGGAAACAGATTCATGCTTTGGCTTCCTTGTTCTCTGGATCAGATCAGGTGACCTACACTTCCTCCCACTCTTTCAATTTTTATTGCTTCATGTTGTGGTTCTTGAGGATAATTATTTACTTTTGCTTTGGAACTTTAATTATTTGGCTTCTTCTATGTGCTTACTGTTCTTTCTGTCGAGCGTTATTTTCATTAAACAAACAACTTGTTGGATTGTATATTTGAGCTGAAGTGAAAAATGTAAAACAGTGAGAACCAAGAGTTTATAAACCGTGCTCTTCTGATGCTTTTTCCACAAGGTTTTTCTAGGACCACTTTATGTTGTACAACAGTTTAATTACTAAAAGTGATGGATACTCTCTTGCTATATCTTTAAAAGAAAACAGTGACTGTTGCAGAGATGAATATGAGCAGTAAACAAAGTGGTGCTCTTTGTACTCTGTCTTACTAGTCTATAATGCAGATTTTATCCAACTGTATCGATGAAAGAAGACTTCAAATGCTGTTAAGCAACGGCATGGTCAGCACTCCACAGTTAATGTGTCCAAAGAATCAGGAGTTACAAAAGGAGTATATATGTGTTGCAGACACTGTAGAACCTATAGAACAATGTCCAATTCTTGACGATTATGTCCAGAAAAGGCTTGAATTATCATTCCCATGGAAAAATTATGTATCATTGGCCTCGCACTCTGCACTTTCGACTGATTTGGTTAGTTATTTGCTCTGTGGAAAGGTAGAATCTTTACTAAAGCTAAGGCATGTATTTGTTACGCCCAAAAGTTCCATAATTTAAACTGTTGATTCTCCTAAAAAATAGTTCGTACCCAAGTATTGTAGCCTATCTTACAATTCCCTTTTCTCACTGCTCAACCTATCCTAGGGGGGCATAATATGGTAGTTGATTGAATGGAGACAAAAAAGCATAGTGACAAACTTTAGGGTTCCTACATATTGTTTCCCGTAAGAGTGCTAAATTTGTGGAAGCTGGGTGCGAAATGTAGCTATTAATAATGCATCATATGGATCGATAGTGGTACCATTTTATATGCACTTGAATGTACTCAAAAGATTTCCTTGACTTGAGTTGCCTAACCAGCATCATAACATACTTTTTAGCTTGGCTAGTGCCATAATAAATTCTTGTCTTTATGTGTAAAAGACAGGGCATCACTAATGATAGTCTAGTATTTCAATTCATTCAACCTACAGCCTATCAACATTATTATATAAAGTCATATCAATGGAAAAGTAGTGGATTTTTTGTCTAGTTGCTCCAAATATTACCTTTCACATGTTCCTTGTGATTTGTACCACAGACTCTGCTTCTAAGCTTGTCCAATAACTAAAAATGTGCAGTCCTTGCATGCTTATTTGAAATGTATGCATCCACTATATAATTAGTTTGCTTATATATTTTTGGCTTTGCAGAACATTGTGCAATCATGGGAACTGAGGGTCTCTGCAATTTGGGACTGCGTGAATTCATCTAATTTAGTTAGAGGATGCTGGTGGGTCCTCATTGGAATTATAATGTCCTGCTTATGTTTACTATGGAGGAGTCAAAAGCAGAAGCTAGTTCAGGGGCATCCAGCTGCACAACGAAAGCAGCTGCAACATTTTGTGCAGGGTTCTTCAAATGGTGCTGGGAGGTGGAGGAAAAAGTTACTAGTTATATTTGTGTCACTTGGAATAATTGGGTCCGTTTGGTTATTTTGGCACCTAAATATGGACATTATGCAGAGAAGAGAGGAAATGCTAGCCAAAATGTGTGATGAGCGAGCCCGTATGCTGCAAGATCAGTTTAATGTGAGCACGAACCATGTTCATGCTCTGACTATCCTTGTGTCTACCTTTCACCATGGTAAACATCCTTCTGCAATTGACCAGGTAGTGTACTCAATGTCCTTCTGTTCTCTTATTGGTTTTTTCCTACTCCATCGTATGCAGACTTATTCATGGCAAATGACTCAGATATTTTGCATGTCTTCTAGACAATAGCTTTTGCTTAGTGTATCTTATGTGAACCTAACTGACATATTTGTATGGCAGCATAGTAATAAAGGAGAAAATGTAAGATTTCTTTTGTGCAAAGGAAAGCAAAATCTGATTCCAAATCATTTGTAAAACTAGGGAGAAAGTGGGGATGCTGAAAAGTATGGTGATATTGAAATAAAAAAGTGGAAGAGTTTAGGTTGTGCCATGGATCCGTAATGTGTTGCAAACTTGAGCTATTGAGAAGTATCAATAATGAAGTTAAGCTCTTGCTTTATGATTAATTTTTTCTCCACAGCTAGCCCAAAATAAAATTTCCAGCTTCTCTGTTTCTTTCATTGCGTAATGTTGTTGCCAAAACTAAATCTTAAAGGAGAATGTGAATAAGAGTATCGAAACATATTTTATTAGGCTTTTTTACTAGTTATACTAAGAGAAGCATGTTTGACAGCATTATTGTTATTGTTGTAAAGTTTTATTAGAAATGAATTAGATTTAACCCCAAAAGTTAGCTCAAGGAAAGGGAGAGAATTGCCTCAGACTTGTAAGGAATATTTTGGCCATATTTTTAGCCAATGTGGGGCATCCTAACATGCATCCTCTCATGCCCAAGACTAGATATTGGGAGTGTGAAGTTCGTAGGACTGGACATTTACTGGTGGCCTAACATCAAAGATTGGATAGGCTTTGGTATCGAATTTGAAATGGGTTGGGCCTAGCTAGTGATTGTTTAAGCCTTACACGGAGTACTTTGGCCATATTCCTGGCTAATGTGGAATATCTTAACAACTTTATACCTGCTTTTCCTTAAGTATCTGCTAATTTCACTAAAAATGTACAAGGTTTAAACTGGGTTCCACTTTTCACTTGTAATTCTGATATGGTTTACACAGTGAATTTGGGTGTATTAGACCAGTAAGGTTTGGATATGTGTGAAGATTGCATGGTGTCGGTCTCCAAGTTCTAACCATGTGCAGTTTATGAGTCTTCTTCAACTCTGCCATTTATATGTTGTTCTTGTTGTAATTTATCAATGTTAGGGGAAAGCAATTAAAAAAAGAGAGACAAAATAACATTGAAGCTTCTGTTTCACTGCAGAAATTTTTTGGAAAACATACAGAGTACAGCATTTGAAAGACCACTTATTAGTGGTGTTGCTTATGCTTTGAAGGTTCTCCACTCTGATAGGATGCATTTTGAGAAGCAGCACGGGTGGACAATTAAGAAAATGGAAACCAAGAATGAGGCACTATTCCAAGATTGTATTCCAGAAAAATTGGATCCAGCACCCATTCAAGATGAATATGCACCAGTGATATTTGCTCAAGAAACAGTTTCCCATATTGTATCTATTGACATGATGTCAGGGAAAGTGTGCCTTGCTTAGCTTGCTGTCACCCTAACATGATTTACTTTTTCTAAGCAAATTGTGGGCAATGGCTTAAAGTGCAAATTTTACATTCCCGTCAATGTTCTTACCCTATATATTGTGCACAAGTATGAGAAAACTAGAGTGTGAAGTCATCAGTTAAAAAGACTTTTTGGTTTTGGTATTTTCTTTATGCAAGGTGGTAGCATTTGATGCTTGAAGCTTTTGTATACATGGAGTGGAATATTAGAACTGAAGATCACTTAACACTAACAGTGTATCTTATATAATTTACTTTGAACGGTGAAAGTTAAATGTGGGGTAAACAGAATCAACTACATATAAGAGTTTTACTTATCAGCATCAATAAGATGAGTCTGAGCACTGATGTCACCTGCTTTTCATGCTTAATCAGTTTATTTACAGTCATCTCAGTGATAGATTAAGAAGAAATAAGAGTAGGATTTATTATCTATAGAATTGTTTGTTAAATTCCTCATTTATCTGCTTGTCCAAGAAAATATTCGTTGCATTGTTGCACAGGACGACTGTGAAAATATTTTGCGAGCAAGGGCATCTGGAAAGGGGGTTCTGACATCCCCTTTTAAACTACTAAAGTCCAATCACCTGGGTGTTGTACTTACAATTGCTGTCTATAACAATAATCTTCCTTTAGATGCTACACCGGAGCAGCGTATCGAAGCTACTGTGGGGTAATCCTACAACTAACTGTCTACTGGTTTAAATATGCATTTCATTTGTGCTCTCATCCACCTCCCCCTAAGAAGAAAACAATTACAAAGTGTTAATGTGTGTATTGGAACCTATTTATTGGCAGGTATCTGGGTGCATCTTATGATGTTCCATCACTAGTGGACAAGCTTCTGCACCAACTTGTCAGCAAGCAAACCATTGTTGTAAATGTTTATGACACAACTAATGCATCTGCACCTATCACAATGTATGGTACTGATTTTGCTGACACTGGCCTACTACACATAAGCAGCCTAGATTTTGGGGATCCGCTACGAAAACATGAGATGCACTGCAGGTTTGCTTTCACACTAAAAAGAATTCTGTGTTATGTCCAAAGAATTGAAATCTCATATTAGTGCATTTCCTTTTCCTTTTCTTTTGCAGGTTCAAGCAGAGGCCTCCATTACCTTGGACAGCAATCAATACATCAGTGGGGGTGCTTGTTATTACTTTGCTTTTGGGTCATATTTTTTATTTAGCAATAAATAGAATAACAAAAGTTGAGGATGACTATCGTCAAATAAGCGAGCGGAAAGTTCGTGCTGAAGCTGCAGGTGTGGCAAAATCTCAGGTTTGATATATTTATGGGATTTATGCTTTCTGTTATGCAACACAATTGTTAGTGTGATGGCAAGAATATTATGATTCTCAATGCACGTTTCATATGTTTATTGCATCACATGATGATCATCATTCAACATCAGAATTATTTCTGATAATTTATAAAAAATTTTACTTAATCAAAATTAATATTTCGGTCCTGACCTCCGAGGATTTCTTTCCCTTTTTGTAGTTTCTTGCGACAGTTTCACATGAGATTAGGACTCCAATGAATGGTGTTTTAGGTAATTGAAAGTATTTGATGTTTTCATAGATAGTTCCAACCTGTCAATATTTGGTGATAATTGTCAGCTGTTTCAAATCATTTTCCAGGTATGCTCCAAATGTTGATGGACACTGAGCTTGATGAAAATCAGTTGGATTATGCCCAAACTGCCCACGAGAGTGGTAAAGATCTTATATCAGTCATAAATGAGGTTCTTGATCAGGCTAAGATTGAGGCAGGAAAGCTTGAACTTGAAGCTGTAGCTTTTGATCCACATGCTATTCTAGATGAAGTTTTGTCATTTTTCTCTGGAAAATCTAATGAAAAAGGAATAGAGGTGAGATCCTATCTTTCAGCTACCCTAGTTTTGTACCTCCTATAATTTGTACATTATAACTTACATGGATGTGTTTTCTATGCTTCTTGGAGAGTACAGTTAGCTGTTTATGCATCCAATCAAGTACCTGCAGTTGTCATTGGCGATCCTAAACGGTTCTGCCACATTATTACTAATCTTGTTGGCAATTCACTCAAGGTTTGCTGTATTTTTTGTGTGTGACTCATTATTCTTCATGTATATTATGATACTGGAAACATCTCATAATTTTAAACACTGCATCATTTTCTCCCTTTGAAGCATACTAGGCATTGTCACCTGACCTTATCAATTAATCCATTCAGTCTTTGATATGTTGTCCTTTTGAAAATGTGTGTCCCTTTACTGATTGATTTTGAGACATCAAAGCAGAGTTAATAAGTAAATTCATCCATAATCATGGTGATATTTTTTTTATTCATTATTTCTTTACAATATCACCTTTTAATACGTATATATTTTTTTACTTTCACTAGTAAGTGACCCATGCAATGGGCAGACATTGTGATATTACATAAACAATTTGAAGTATATATATGTTTACTCACTTCTATTTATAGACTTTCAAATAATCTTTCAGAATTTTTATATTAAATTAGTGGATTTTCTTATCTTCAGAATAAAAGAGAAGGAATCTTATTTCTTATTTATAATCTCTATTAATTAGTTTACTTGGTGCATTTCAGTTCACTCATGATAAAGGACATGTATTTGTCTCCGTTCATCTGGCAAATGAAGTGAAGAACCCACTTCATATTATGGATGCAGTGCTGAGAGAAGGCTTAAACTTGAATCCGGACATATCAAACAGAACGTATCATACATTAAGCGGGCTTCCTGTATGCAACAGATGGAAAAGTTGGGCAAATTTTAAGAAGTTAAGTAGCACATATGAGCCAGAAATTATTCAACTACTAGTAACAGTTGAGGACACAGGTATAGGAATTCCTACAGATGCACAAAGGTGCATATTCACACCTTTTATGCAGGCTGATAGTTCCACCTCCCGAACATATGGTGGAGCTGGAATAGGACTGAGCATTAGTAAACATCTCGTTGACCTCATGGGAGGAGAAATTGGATTTGTAAGTGAGCTTGGAATTGGAAGTATTTTTTCCTTTACTGCAACTTTCAGAAAAGGAGAAAGCACATCTCTGGATGCAACGTGGCAGAAATATCTTTTTGGTTCAGAGTTCCAAGGATTAAGAGCACTAGTGGTAGATAGAAGAAAAATCCGAGCTGAGGTCACAAGATATCATCTGCAGAAGTTGGGAATGTCTGTGGATGTAACTTACAGTCTGAATTCCGCATGCTCTTGTCTATCTAATCCTCGCAACAAGAGGTAATTTGTAATTTTGGCAGTTGAAATTAAAAATGAAGTTCAGTTAAAGTTGCACACAATAAACCATAAGAATTTACCTATTTAAGTTCTGACATTCTTCAATGGATTTAGAGCACTACCCAAAAAATTTAGAAGTAAATATTGCTCTGAACTTAAAGGTAGCTTAGCTTATAAGGTTTTAGAATATTTCATGTCTACTATAAACAAATGCTTTTAGAATATAAATTATCAGTTTCATCTGCTTTATGGGAAATGGAGAAAGAAAAAATAGGTGACACGCACAATAATATTTTTTTAGACTGACCTGATCCTCGATGCATGCTTTCATATGAAATATGAATTTTGCGTGATCTTCTAAAGATTTAAACTGCTTGGTATTCTGGGGGAAATTTGGTTCCTGTATTGTTACTAATAAGTTGCATTAACTGGTTCTTCTAAATCAATTTGGTAAATTCTAACAACTAACATTGATAAGTTAATGTCCGTTTCCTCAAAATTGGTAATTGCTTGAGTTCAATGGTGGTAACTTTAAGGTGCAAATAGCTATGAAGTAAACAAGAAGGTTTTTATTCCTAGTTCATATTAGTTTTAAAAAAAAAACTTGTACTGGACAATAGGTTATTATTTACTAAATTACTACTTTTGTTTTTGTTCCTTCAGTATGGTGACCCAGTTGGCCATGATTCTTATAGACAAGGATGCTTGGGATAAAGAATGTAGTATCTTATACACAATCAAGAAACATAGAGAGAATGGCATCAAAGGGGATCCAATAAATTTACCGAAGGTTTTTCTCCTGGTAACCCACCTTAGCCCCAATGAACATGATGAGCTCAAGTCAGCTGGTGTCATAGATGATATACTAATGAAGCCTCTTTGGCTGAGTTCTTTGATTCACTCTTACAAAGAATCCATTGGCAGTGGAAAAAAGCAAGTAAATGGGAAAAAATTATCCAAACTCAGGAATTTATTAATGCACAAACAAATTTTGGTGGTTGATGATAATGCAGTGAACAGAAGAGTTGCAGAAGGAGTTCTACAGAGATATGGTGCAATAGTTATCGCTGTGGAGAGTGGCAGGGCTGCTCTAAAGATGCTTAAACCGCCACATAATTTTGCTGCTTGTTTCATGGATCTCCAAATGCCGGAAATGGATGGGTAATTTATCTTCTTATTCCTATTTTTTTTTTTTTTTTTAGTTTTCTGAATTTTTAATGCAAATGGAGACACTGTTGTTGCCTATAAGAATAGAACCAAGCAGCAATGACTGGTCTAGTAAGTTCATTTTGTACTAGAGAAAGCACATGTAAAACAGTAGATAATAATTAAAAGAACTGGTGCCAAAAGTTAGGCCCCTACCCTTATTTCCTTTTGCCAAGAACCTACTACTCTAGAATATTTTAACCACAACTGATTTTTCCTGGGCCTCATGGCTGTGTTGTTGACCTGTAAAAGTGTCTACTCAATCTATAACAATAGTTATGTAAATAGATATAATGATTATGCTTTTGCCTTGTAATTAATTAATTTTGTTAGAATATATGAAAATATCTTATCATGTTTTAGATTATCCTCTAGGATTAGTTTCCCTACTTCCTCATTATCTCTTAGGATTGGTTACCATATTTCCTTATAACGATTTGTTTCTTTAATTAGTTAGGAACATAATTAGTATAAATAAGGGTTAGAGCTCCATGTTTTGGAAGCACATCAATATTGTAATACATCTCAGATAATATCAATTTAGTATTTCAACAAATGTATTTAGCCAATTGTTAGGTAATAGTACGGGTTTTTTATACACTAGTTTCTGTTGATTGTTATGTAATGTTTTGCCGGAGGGTCAGTAAGTATATTTAAGAACTTGATAAATTCTGCAATCTGCATGCTTTTCTTAATAGGATCTCACAAAACAAGACTATTGCTAAAACAGTAAATTAGTGGTTGAAAAGAAACTGTGTGATATTTTGGCCTCATCACGATGAACTACTTCATTTTGACATCTAAATCAGAAGTGGTACAGGGATATAGCTATCCTGTTGTTGGTTATCATGTTATCCTTAGGTGTGACAGATGGCCAGTTAAGTAAGAAATCTCAGATTCTGAATGCTTTTCTAGATAGGATCTCACCCATCTGGATCCATGGCTGAGATATAATTTACAAGTATTTTTCTTCATTTTAAATGGTACAGTTTTGAAGCAACAAGGCAAATCCGCCATCTGGAGAGTGAGATAAATGAGAAAATTGCATGTGGGCAAGCATCTGCAGAGATGTTTAGTAACATGTCTTATTGGCACATTTTAATACGAGCAATGACAGCAGATGCAACTCAGGATTCAAATGAAGAGTGCAGTAAGTGTGGAATGGATGGCTACGTGTCGAAGCCGTTTGAAGAAGAGCAGCTCTATATGGCAATGGCACGTTTCTTCAAGTCAGATTAATTGTGTGGAAGTACCTATGTTTAAAATCTTTGATTATTAGTGCAGGCACCCTGCTGACAAGTGTTGACTGACCCTCCAGTGTGATGTGTAGTACGAAATTTATTGAAAATTACAAAGTCATGAGAGAGGATCATTAAATAAGATGTGAGACCTATACCTTTTTATAATTTTCAAGAAATTTTAACTAATAAAAGAGTGTATTGCTAGCATTCCTCTTTAGCCTAATTATAACAAGTAGAAATGATGATTGAAATATATGTGTTACAATTTTAAATTTCCGTTGTAATTCAATTATCTTGAGCTATGGTGAGGAGTTTAATAAGACTATTCACGCATTAATAATTTTTGTTCATGTTTTTTTCCAGGATGTTGATTTAAGGTTCAAGAAATTATCAATGGCTTCTGTTTTGGGAGGGGATGATGTAAGTTGGGCGTTGGACCAGTGTTCGTCGGTGCTAATTATCGCTCATTGTAGGACAGGAGGTCAACAGAAGGCATAGTTGCATTTTTGTGTATGTTAGAAAGACGATTCTATGTAAATAGGGAAATAGGGAAACTTGTATGATAGAGATACGATTCTGTGTAAATAGGAAAATATGGAAACTTGTATAGTCGAAAATTAAGGATCACATTAAATATTCTTTCCCTTTATTATATCATTGTTTGACTATAAATAATGAATCATATGTGTGGTCTATAACACACATTTTTCAGTAATCTTACATGGTATCAGAAGTTTAGGTTTCTTTCCCCTATTTGGTTCGCGTGAACAGTACTGCGACCGTTGCCCAGCCCCGTTGGCCACCGCCCCGCCCTTCTTTCTCTGGCGCGACCACCCCACCGGCGTTGCCACCCTCCAGCAACTGTTGCGCCCTTCGCCGCACCACCTTTTGCTGCCGAACGCGCCCACACGCGTTGTCCCTCTCTAGCACGTGCATCTCACACGCCTTTCCCAGATCGGCGCGTGGCCCTTTTTTGCGACCTCTACTTGCTAGCGACCCCCTTGCCTCCTTTCTCGACCTCTGGCGACCTTGCTCAGCCTTGTTTGGCTCCCTTTTTCATGGCCTCTCTTGGTTCCTCTGCTGCTTCTGCCTCTGCAGTTACTACAATTGCTTTTGCTGATCATGGTGGTCATCGTCGTCCTCGTTGCAATTACTGTAATCGCTTTGGCCATGTGGAAGTCGAATGTCGCACCAAGGTGCGAGAACAATCGAAGCCAATGAATGTAGCCTAGGTTGACATCCTTGCCCCGACTGCCGATGTTACTATTTCTGCCGTTGAACATCATGACTTTTTTCAGCTTCGTGCAACTCATCCACTTGCCTTGCTTGCTATTGTTGTGGCTCAGTCTGGTAATCCTGTAGCTTTTGTCTCTTAGTCTTATTCTCTTGGACCCTGGATCCTTGACTCCGGTGCCTCCGATCATATGACTGGTAACCAAAATCTTTTCTCTCACTTATCTTTTTCCACCTCTCTACCCTCTGTTACCCTAGCAGATGGCTCTCGTATCCCTGTTCATGGCATCGGACAAACACATCCATTTGCCAACCTACTCTTAAATTTTGTCTTATTTGTCCCTGGTTGTCCTTTTAATTTAATTTCAATTAGCAAACTCACCCGCACCCTTGACTACTCTGTTGTGTTTGTTAATAACTCTGTTCTTATTCAGGATCGGTGTACCGAACAAACGATTGGAGCAGGACATGAGTTTGGAGGATTGTACCAACTTTCATCGCCCGTTGCCTGTATCTCCCATGCCTCCCCAGCTCTTGCTCAGCAGCGCCTTGGCCACCTTAGCCTGGAAAAATTATGCCTTTTGGTTCCTAGTCTTTCTCCCCTTACATCTCTTCAATGTGAGTCGTGTCAGTTAGGCAAACATATTCGTCATACTTATCATCCTCGTATCAATAAGCATGTTGCGTCACCTTTTGCTTTAGTACACTCCGATATTTGGGGTCCTAGTCGAGTCTGTTCAACCTTAGGTTATTACTATTTTGTCAGTTTTATTGATGATTTTTCTCGATGTACCTGGGTATTTTTAATGAAAAATTGTTTTGATGTTTTCTCCATATTCAAAGGTTTTTCAACTAAAATTCACACTTACTTTGGTACTTCCATTAAAATTTTGTGCACTGATAATGCCCGTGAATATGTGTCTTCCTAGTTTCGTCTAATAAAACAGAAGAGTGTGGGGAAAGTCGAGTAGAAAAAAGGGAAGTGAGATAAATAATCATTTTGTCATTGAGAGTGAAAAAGAGGTAAATCTTTGTTGAGTTGGAAGAACATCTGACAGTAGAGAAAGTTAAGAGCACAATCTTTTTTATGTTTTTTTCTTTTCATGTTTGTGGAGCACGTGACAAAACATATAACCGCTGAAATTGGAAGCGGCATCAGAAATAACAAATAATCTTTTGCTATGTTATAGCTCAGTTCTTTCTGTCAATGATGGTTTATCATATTCTCAAGGGTGAGCCCACTTTCGATGTGACCCAGTATGATCCACTTGCAAGGGAATAACATAAAATTCCCTCTTAGCCGTTAGAGGATCATAACTTCCTTGCCTTTTCTTTGGCTATGTACTATATAAGTAACCACATTGCTTGTCTTTGGGTATTTATACACTCTTTATCAATCAACAAAGCCCCTCTTATCTTCTCCAAAAATGGCAACATTCATGCTGAAGTTAATGCTTCCTTTACTTTTCCTATCCATGATTTCTCCAAAAACAGGTAACAGAAACGTACTTGCTCTACCGCAGAAACGTAAACATTAAAATGTTCCTAGTTACTTCTTTCCTCCCTCTATTGTTTGTATAGTTTTCATCTTAAAATGCACATTACATGCAGCATATGCTGAGTTTGAGCAATGGTGTGTGGCTGATGAGCAGACCATCGAGTCCGAGTTGCAGGCAGCCTTGGATTGGGCATGTGGGAGAGGAGGTGCAGATTGTAGCAAAATTCAAGTAAACCAACCTTGCTATCTTCCAAACACATTAAAAGACCATGCTTCTTACACCTTCAACAGCTACTATCAGAAGTTCAAACATAGTGGAGGTTCTTGCTACTTTAGAGGTGCTGCCATGACAACAGAAGTGGACCCTAGTAAGTGTCAAACAAATTCCTGATAATCACCCTCTGATTTCCTATTTTGGTTTAACTAGGACATATGCATGTTCACATGGCAATGAATGTCAAAAAGGGTATTTAGAAAAGGGTAGGCCATGTGACTTTGAATAGGTTGATGGAATATTAAAATGGGCTAATTAGTTTAGCTTAAATTATGCCATAAAAAGAGGAAAATGAAAACTAACTTGGCAAACAAGTTGGGTTGCACTCCATGTTGATAGAAGCTCTATTTAGTAAATCAACGTGTCGAGAGACTTGATAAAAAAAGAAGAAGCATAACATGGGGGGGGGGGGGGAGGACTAGGAAAACTAGCACCATTTCTCATGTGCCTATGCTCAATTTAAATGAACCTGATACTTGAAGGTTAAGCTGTTAAGTATAGATTTTACAAATAGATCTAAAACCTCTAAACTACATTCAAACTACTTCGGGGTGTATGTGTGAAACAGAAATTTTGGACTGAATTGGCATGAGTAATATTCTCACTCTCACCAAATAAATTTTAGACCAATCAACTGATGAACAATTATACTTGGTAAGTTCATAACCAGTCTTTATCATCTCATTTTTTGTAGTTTAGTTCACCCCGTTAATCTATCATAACTTGAAGAAATTATTCTTCTACATTTTTTTTTCCTTCCATCACTTTTTACACCACTTTGTTCTTTACAAGGATTGAATCACGGATTTAAACTGATCTAAGTTTTACACTACATAAGAAGCGTATGAATAACGATGATTTATAACCTTTGACTGCTTAATGTTTGTGCGCAGGTCATGATTCTTGCCACTATGACTTCATTCCCTGATCGCAACTATGAATGAAGAATTAAAATAATTGCAGTAAAAATTGGTGCTCAAACCTTTGTGTGTCCCAAACTCCCAATCAAGCTAATTTATTTGGGCCTTTTCTTTTATTATTGATAGAGTTGAAATCTTACATTGCACTTGATCTCAGTCAAAGGCTGAAAAGGCATAAAATCTTGTCCAGCAAACTAGCTTCCGATCTTACAAAATTAATTTCTTTTTCCTACATTAACGTATGTGTATTCCAATTGAACTTGCAGTATTCTTTTTGCAAAAGGTCATTCGTTAAAAATGTCCAATGGCAATTACAAAAACATAGGATGCTAAAGGAAAAGTGTTACAATAGCGCACAACACATAAGCAACAGAAATCAAGCACGCATGCTCCAAGCTAAATAGCTAAACATATTAGCAATTTCGAACCTAGCAACACTCTAAAACATGAAATATACATCCTCCTATTATAAAAAACCTTGATAGAGTATGGACTTTTCTACATTATTTTTTCTTCATTTATCATTCTTTTTGGGTTGGTACTTGCAACAATAACTCAAATCAAGACAACCCAAAATAATCCACAACTTATTTGAGTAAGATAGCGATGAGTAAAACAACACTGTCTGAGCAAGTTCTACTAGTTTGGATATAGTTGCAAAAATGACTCTAACAAGATCAGTTGAAAAGGAAAAATTGAAATAGTGAGAGACGCACAAGAATCACATTTGGATTATGGGTATTGGTGATTCAACATCAGCATATGCGCGCTGTAGATGGTGGGAAAAAAGTTATCAAAACTTGCTGAGGATTTTAAGGTGCCTTTTGAATTTCAAGCTGCACATGTCTATGCATGTGATGTTCAGGTACAACACCTTGGAGTTAGATCCGGGGAGGCTCTGGCTATAAACTTTGTGTTCATGCCACATCATATGTCAGATTGATGAAAGTTTGAGTACTGAAAATCACTTGGTTAGTGGTGACACTTGTTGAGCAAGAATCTAACACAAACACTGCTTCATTCTTTCCACGTTTCCTTCAAGCTTTGGACTGTTACACAGTAACATTTGAGTCAACAGATGTGGTGTGACTCTTGCTAGAAAGCATAAAGGGAGAATCAATGTTGAGCAGCATTGTTTGGCAAGAGACGCAGTCAGCATCATAGCTTGTGAAGGGGATGAGAGGGTGGAACGTACGGCATAAGCTGCTTAGCAAGTGGAGGTCAAGATTTGCAATGGCTGGTTTCACTCCTTACCCTTTGGGTTCATTGGTGAATGGTACCATTAAGAAATTGCTTGAGAACTACGGAGATAAATATAGACTTGAAGAGAGAGGTGGAGCTCTTTTTATGAGTTGGATGAATAGAGATTTGGTTGCTTCTTGCGCATGGAATTAAATGAGAATAGGGCTTTATGTTACTCCTTACTACCCCTCAAAGTTAGAAGGGGGACAAACCACAACCTGTCCTTGTCCTAATTCTTATTTTATTCCATTACTAGGTACAAGTGTTTTGTTTTTTTTTTCGTAAAAAAATATTTTTTTAAGAAAAGAGGATATATGTTATGCAAAAACTTATTAAACTTTTATTCATCTGCTGTGTATATAAAACTAGGCCGGTCTTGACATTTTATGGATCTTAAGATGAAATAATAGATAAAGCTCTTTTACATATACATATTTTAAAATATAAATATATATTCTATAAAATAATAGACACATAATTTCATTAAAAATAATATATTTTATTATATTAAGCAAATAATATAGTTTTAACAAATCTAAAAAAGATATGTCATATTTTTCATTGAATTTATTCCGATATTATCGTTTATCATCAACAAAATATTTTTTTTTACTCATAAGATTATTACTTATCACCTATAAAATAAAATACATAAATTATCATAAAAATTAAGTTTCTTTGAACATTCTAAGAAGAATATTCACTAATAATAACATCAATATTAATACTTTGTTTTATTTAAATTGAATTAGGATGAAAGAAAATATGGAAGATGAAAATAAAAAAAATTAATATAAAAATATTTTTTATATAATTTGTTTATCTCTTTCCACGTTTTTTTTCCATTCATCCAAACAAACAAGTGAAGAAAATTTTTTTCACTCCTTTTCTTCTTATTTTTATCCATCTAAACAACACATCTTTTTCACTCTATTTCTCTTTTATTTTTATCCTTCTTGTTTCTTTCGTCCTTATTTCACTTCAAATCCAAATAAAGCACAACAGATAAAGGATACATTTTCTTTGATAAATGCATAAATTATATATATTTTTTATCTTATCTTAATACTCTTTCTTCCTTTAAAAATACATTAGGGTAACCAATAAGTTCTTATAACAATGATGAACAATCATCCTACTTCTACTTCATATGAAAAATCGAAAAATAACCATATAACTCACTATAGCTAAATGATAAACAAAATGAAAAATTAAAAACACTACAAAATTAAGAGTTTAAAAGTATTGAGTTTTAAAACCTTACACGATAAATTATTCTGGATGAAAAATCAAGAAAATAAATAGTCAAAAAAATAATTAGTTTTTTTTTTTCTTTGAAGTTGTTAAAGGTTTCTTGGGCCTCTTTTAGCCTGGCCATAGGCCATCGCCCCTTGGGCCTAAGCCTAGGGTCAACATTGTATAAAGCTAAAGTGTAACAAAAAATTCAAATACTGATATCATCCTAATCTTAAAAATTAAACTGATAGGATTCTAAATTTAAATTATAAGGATAATATCATTATCTTTATCTAAATAATATTCTAAAAATTTGAAACATAACAAAATTCCTAAAAACTAAATTATTTAATTTCAAATTATAGACATTTAGGCACATATTTTTAACACTCCTCCTTGCCTTATTATCTGTTGACACCTAATTTGAATTTCAAGTTTAAAATCAGACTTTCCTCTTTTTGATGCTTGCTTTTTTCCCTCTTATTTTGTTTATAATTCTTATGATTATCTTCCATAGGTGGGACCACATCTACACTTAACTTGAGCTCCTCCTTCATTGTATTTATCCTTTCTTGGTCAATTTCAGTTTCTTTTATCTTGTGGGCCATGATAGCAACATTACACCTTTGAAGGATGTCAAAAGGTGGTTCATTGACTACATCTTTATTCTCCTCTTGAACATCAAACTTCTTCAAAACATATGTGTCTTTTTTGCTCTTCTTTTGATTTTGGTCCTTCTTTTTTATTTTCTTCACCTACAGTTGACTCCTCCCTCATCAAATCTAAAACAAAGCTTTTGCCTTTTATTAAAACATTGATCACTTCTATGTTTTTGGTATCTCTAATCACATAATTTTTAACAACACATTGTAGGAGTGCGTGTGTGTGTGTGAAATTATCAGAAAATATTTTTATGGAAAGGTCTTTTAGACAAAAAATAATTATAAATCTCAATATACTTTTAATAATTATATGCTTGTACTTTTTATTATAATATTTATGTACACTTTTAATTCATGTTTCTATACACAATGTAATACTTTCATGAGAATTGTGTAAACATGGTAGAAAGAAAACTTAAATTAATACCATAGGACTTGAACTTATAAATACACTGAAACTGTGCATGAATCGTTTAAACTAATATCATATATAACTTTTTATAATAATCATCTAAAATTTATATATTTTCCATGTATAAAATTAAAAAAGGAAAAATGGGCCTCAAGTACGGTCGATCAATAGGTAAATGGGCTACAAATATTATTTATTTATTTGGATTTTGGAGAGCTTTCATCAGTGGAGTTAACATTACACAAATAAAATCGTATTAAATTAAATTTTCAATTGTATGAATCTCAACAATTAAAATTAAATTTTACATATGCTTTTTTTTTTAAAGACTACTGTTCTTTTTGATTTGCTTATATATATATATATATATATAATCTACAGTTGTTTTTAAATTATAGTTGATCCTATTCTTACATAAATGAATGTTCTTTTTTCTCTCTACTATCATATTTTTTATTTTGTTATTATATTTGACAATTAACTTTTTTTATCTCCTTTTTTATTGTTTTTTTAATTTCATCACATTGTTTATCACATTTATCAATTTCTCTCTCTCTCTCTCTCTCTTTCTTCTCTTTATCTCTTTCTTCCCTTCTACCTATGCACCTTAAAACTGGGGTTGTACATTTAACTTTTCCTTTTTACTTTCCCACGAATCAAACTCTTTCGTTTCTAGAATCTATTTCTCGATAACAAACTCCATCCTTCTACCTTGATTCACAACTCGTCATATTCCAATACTATTCGTTTTGAATGGTGAGAAGGTTCATCACCACGGTCATTCACTAGAATAATTGTAGAGTTTGAGTTTGAGGAGATCTCCTTCAATTCATGAATGAAAAGGTCCAAAGCCCAGCGTACCTTGGCTTGGCTTGGTTGGAAGATTTAATTAGACTTGGCGTAATCACAATTTATATACAAAATAGCCTTTCGAGTATAAGCTTGGTGTTTGCTCATTAGTCATTCCTCGATTCCACAACTCTGCCCTAAACCTCTGTTACACTTTAAAAACAAATTGGCCTGCAAAAGACCTGATTTTTGAGGTCTGAATAGCTAAATTAATGATAAGGACTAAAAAGAACAATAAGAAAATGTCAGGGATCTAAAACTAACAAAATTGTTTGCAAAGACTAAAATCAGACAAAGCCATATTTCTATAGACTTAAAATATATTTAAGCTTAAATTTTTTATAAAATTAATAATGGAATAAGTAATTTCTTAAGAAACTAATTTATTGTCTAAACTTTTAAAAAAATTGATGCAGGCTTAAAAAGGCCAAACTGCAAACAAAAAGAGGAAAGGGGGGGGGGGGGGGGGGGCGTGGCTCCCGTCTTGTTAACATGATTTAGTTTTTTTTGAGTGGGTCTAGGCCCATAATTTTACAAAATCATTCTTCAAATTTAAAATCATTACCATAACATAAGTGTCAAATTAAATAAATAATAAATAATAAATAAAATTTTATATAATAAAAACTCACAAAATAATTTTCAACATAAATATTAAACAAAATGATTTTACAATTTAACTATAACACAAACTCATAATTAATAACACAACTAAAAAAATAACCCACTAAGATCGGCTTAGTGATAAGGGGTTAGGATAGTATACATGACATCATAGGTTTGAACCTTAGTGAAATAATACAAAGTAATTAAATATTTTTTAAAGGCCTTAAAAATAGAAAAACAAATTATAATAATAACTAAATCATTTCTTAAATATTATAATTTTACTCCAACTGATTTATTTTTCAATAACTAGACAAATCTTCGATTCAAAAAATATTTTACCTTTAGTTTAATTCTAATTAATTGTCAAACACCCTATTCCCCAAAAAATAAAAAATAAAAAAAACTATTCTTTTAATTGAAAGCACATATGCACATGTGATGTCTGTCTAACCTTGTCCTAATCCCCTACGGCATATTATTGAAATTTCAATGGGTTGCAATGCAACATTTTTGTTATTCAGTGTAAAAAAAAAAGCAAAATTATTCAGAGAGCCTGATATCACTTCAGTCAAAACTAGTCAATTACCTGTGCATTTGCACGTGTAGCATTTGCCCTCACATATATTCTAAAATCACTTGTATATATTATTATTTGCATAAAAATAAACAATAGTGTAGATGAGATCCAACTAAACATCAGAACAATATAGGAGAAATCTACTTATATTCATTTTTTTTTTGAAAAAATAAAAATCTTTTTAATTATATTGAAAAATACAAAGTAAAAGCTAAATTAATTATTAGTGTTATTTTTATTTATTTTAATTTGTTTTAAGATTATAATATTAATATATATACATATATATAATTTTAATATTATAAGTATTATTTAATATTTTTATTATTACTTTAAATATGTTCATAATATTTACAATACTTATTATAATATTATTTTACTATTATTAACATATAATTAATTTTTTATTTTAAGTAATTTGAATTTGAAGATTTTTTAAATCTGAATAAAGTTGAATTTGAATTTCATTTCTGAAATTTTAATTTTCACACATCATAACATAAAGTTGATGTATTTTAATTTAAGTAATATTTTTAATTTTTATAATATTATTTATTATTATTATAATAATAATTATTATTATGTGTAATTTTTTGTTATGTTTATTTTCTTTTTTATAATATTATTTTTTTACAATTTACTATTTTTAATTTTTATTAATATTGTTTATATTATCTTTATTATTATTTTAATCTTATAATAATTGTTTAATATTATTAATAATTATAGTATTATTTTGTTTTTTTATATTTTATTTGTCTTATTTATACTATCTTTATTATTATTTTAACCTTAAGATAAATATTTATTATTTATACTAATTTTTATTTTCATTATTTTTAATAATTATAGTATTATTTACTATTAATGTTTTATTTTTCTATTTTATTAGTATTATTATATTACTCTTATTATTATTTTAACCTTAAAATAATTATTTTAATCTTATCACCCACTGGGTCATTTATTGAAACCAAATCCTCTCCTGCATACCCTCTTTCCATCCCCTCTTCAACAAACTTGTTAATCGTTAAATCTATCTAATGGCTAAAATTAAAAGGTCACAATCCCACTCATATCAATATATCGTTATAGAATGCCAATAGTTTAACCTTAACTTTTTAAAGAGTTTAATTTTATCTTATATTTTCAACTAACAAGAAATTATTTTATATATAATTTTTAAATAATTATTATAAAAATTAATATTTTTAACTATATACTAATTTATAATTAAATAGTAATAATAAAAATCTTTATAATTTCAATATATTTTAATCAAATTCTTTTCTAAAACTTTTGTGTTACCATTTGGCAACACTTTTCGTCTAAATTTAAATTTATTTTTAGGTGTAATTTAGTTTTTGAAAAATTGTTTTTATTTATTTTTAATTAAAATAACACTTTATTTTCATTTATTTTCATCTTTAAACGTTTGTATAAAAAATAATAAAATTTAGTTTTTCTGTTTCTTATACAATTAAAAAAAGAAAAAATATTTTTGTAATTAAAAGTAAAAAAATGAAAACTAAAAGTATATATATATTTTTAAAACCAAACACTCCTTATTATCTCAGTTTAGAAACCACATAGTTCAGCATGCATCGATTGTATTTTCTTTTCTCCCTTATTGTTGAGAAAGATTAAAGTAAAAAGGGACTTTCGAGACTAATAGCATTTGTCAATTCTGATAAAAATTAACTATAATTATATTTATTTCTTTTTAATATTTTAACGTGATCCTTGACTAGTATTTCCAACTACAACATTAACACTGGGAATGATCAATAGTACAGAATAGTACAGCAAAATACAAACATGTAAGCAAGCATACCATCAAAGAAGTGGGAGAACAAATATAGAATAATCATAAACATCACTTAAAGTTAAATAATTAGGCATACACAAAATGCATTAAGGAAAAATCAAAAACAGTTTGTTGCGTATAGGTTATGTGTCATGCATCTGCAGTTTAGATCTTAAGGTTTTTTACAACATCCCACCTGTACATACAGACTACA
>QUWT01000345.1:19186-53155 GCA_004329165.1 Spatholobus suberectus | reverse complement strand
TAAAAATTACATAATTATATTTATTTCTTTGATATAACGTGATCCTTGACCAGTAAACCCGGTCAATTTTAATCGAAAAGTTTTAAAAAAGAATTTGATAAAATATGTTCACTCCATAACGATTTATTATTATTATTATTATTTGGGTTTGAATATATTTTTAGTTCCTATAAAATGAATGAATTTTGATTTTAGTCCTTGTAAAAAATTTATTTATTTGTTATCCCTCTAAAATTTAAAATCATTATTTTTTTCCCTATAAAATAAACGGATTTTCATTTTGGTCCTTATAAAACATTTTCTTTAATTTCATTCCTCTAAAGTGTGAAATAATTATTTTTGGTCCCTAAAGTTCATTTTTAGATAGATAAATAACATTTATTTCAGAAATTTATAAAAAATTTTAGAGATATCGCATGCCAATACGGTACTATAGACATTAGTAGGTGTCACTTAAGATGATTAGTTGACTTTCATTAGATAGACTAAAACATATTTAAAAACCTACTGTTTAATTATAAATTATTATATACTTAAAAATTATTAATATTATAATAATTATTTTAAAATCAAATATAAAATAACTTCTTATTAGTTGAAAATATAAATAACATTAACTTGTTTAAAAAATTAAGGTTAAAGTATTGATATCCTGTAATAATACTAATAGTTGAGCAGTGAGAAGATTGATGACTAACTTCAAAATTCGTAATTTCGTGAAAAGATTGATGATGGAATTGTTGGAGAGGGGATGCAAGGGCACGGATCCTCTTAGGTATGGTAAAAAAAATTTCGACTATTAGATCTTTTTTTTTTGTCCAACTTTCCCTTCTCTCTCCTCGTGGTGGCATTCTTAAACAAAATAAAACACTCTTCTCTCTCTCTTTCTCTCTCTTTCTCTCTTTGCAACGTAGAATCTATTCCCAAAATAAGGCGGCCATGGGCAGAGAGGTACCCAGGAGTGGTTCACGTTCCATTTCTCCTCACATCTTTTTTTGACTCTCTTTATTTTTTCTGGCGCTTAAATCTGTATTCTACAGTGTACAATTGGAGTACTCTCTCTTTAAACACTAGAGGGTGCGGTCTTTCCAACTCTTGCAAAAGGAAAACATCAAATAGAAGTAAAAAAAAATGTGAATTAAAATTAAAAACCCCAAAATTCAATTATGCTATTGCTAAAAAAAAAACAGTAATAATTGATATTAAAAAAATCTGATTTTTTTTGCCTTTTTAAATTTTATTTTTTGTGGTGGATTTTTGTTTGCTTTTGGTTAAACCTTCACCACCAGATGATGAGATAATGATGATCCATCCTCAATTAAGTAGTGCTGCACACCAAACTGGAGAGAGAGATTGACACAGAGAAAGAGAGAGAGAGAAAGAGGGGACATAACATTTTCTTTCAGAAAAAGAAAATGGGTTATATCAGCAAATTTGCAAGAAGATGATGGTCACTGTGTGATATTGTTTGTTCCACTCTTGATGCTTCTTTTGGGTGTTCAGAGGTCAGTGAGGCAGAAGCAACCTGTTATAGAAAAACAACAAATTTTCTCATCTCACTCACAATTCTCTCACTGGGTTTGATTTGGTGTGATTATTACCCCATGCTCCTCTTCTTGTTGTTATCTCTTCAACTTCATCCTTCACGGATATCCACAAAAAAAAAAAACCAACTTTTGGCTTTGACCACTCCAGTTCCAACGTAGTGAAGCTCCTTCCTTGAGATATATCAACTGGGTTTGGTGCAAGTTTTCTCTTTTGCCTGGTGAAAATAGCATAAAGCACCAAACTTTGTGGACCCTGAGGGGTGGATTGGTGGGAGAAGTTTTGGGGTTTGCCTCAATTTTGCTTTGCAGTTGAAGATTCATGGTGGGGTGCTTGGTGGTTCTTTTTTTGAATGTTCTACTCAAGCTGGGGCTTGCCTTGAATCTTCAAGACTGGTACGTTGGTGAATTTGGCAAGGTTGTCTGTGAATCGAAGGCTGTCTGCTTCAAATGGTAGCTTGCCATCAAATATGAAGTCTTGGCAGGTGAATGAGCCTCTGCATGGGTCTAATTCTCCCAGGACATGTAGGAGGAAGCCCTTGTTCCTTTGGTTTTGTGGCTTTGTTGCTATAGGGAGTGTTTGGTTCACCTTGAGTTTCAATAGTAAGTATTTGATGAGCAAGGAGAATGAAGCAGTTTGCGAAAAGAGAACACGAGCCTTGCTACAACGTTACAATGTCAGTAGGAAACAGTTTCATGCTTTGGCTTCCTCGTTCTCTGGATCAGATCAGGTGACCTACACTTCCTCCCACTCTTTCAATTTTTATTGCTTCATGTTGTGGTTCTTGAGGATAATTATTTACTTTTGCTTTGGAACTTTAATTATTTGGCTTCTTCTATGTGCTTACTGTTCTTTCTGTCGAGCGTTATTTTAATTAAACAAACAACTTCTTGTTGGATTGTATATTTGAGCTGAAGTGAAAAATGTAAAACAATGAGAACCAAGAGTTTATAAACCGTGCTCTTCTGATGCTTTTTCCACAAGGTTTTTCTAGGATCACTTTATGTTGTACAAGAGTTTAATTACTAAAAGTGATGGATACTCTCTTGCTATATTTTTAAAAGAAAACAGTGACTGTTGCAGAGATGAATATGAGCAGTAAACAAAGTGGTGCTCTTTGTACTCTGTCTTACTAGTCTATAATGCAGATTTTATCCAACTGTATCGATGAAAGAAGACTTCAAATGCTGTTAAGCAACGGCATGGTCAGCACTCCACAGTTAACGTGTCCAAAGAATCAGGAGTTACAAAAGGAGCATATACGTGTTGCAGACACTGTAGAACCTATAGAACAATGTCCAATTCTTGATGATTATGTCCAGACAAGGCTTGAATTATCATTCCCATGGAAAAATTATGTATCATTGGCCTCGCACTCTGCACTTTTGACTGATTTGGTTAGTTATTTGCTCTGTGGAAAGGTAGAATCTTTACTAAAGCTAAGGCATGTATTTGTTACGCCCAAAAGTTCCATAATTTAAACTGTTGATTCTCCTAAAAAATAGTTAGTACCTAAGTATTGTAGCCTATCTTACAATTCCCTTTTCTCACTGCTCAACCTATCCTAGGGGGGCATAATATGGTAGTTGATTGAATGGAGACAAAAAAGCATAGTGACAAACTTTAGGGTTCCTACATATTGTTTCCCGTAAGAGTGCTAAATTTGTGGAAGCTGGGTGCGAAATGTAGCTATTAATAATGCATCATATGGATCCATAGTGGTACCATTTTGTATGCACTTGAATGTACTCAAAAGATTTCCTTGACTTGAGTTGCCTAACCAGCATCATAACATATTTTTTAGCTTGGCTAGTGCCATAATAAATTCTTGTCTTTATGTGTAAAAGACAGGGCATCACCAATGATAGTCTAGTATTTCAATTCATTTAACCTACAGCCTATCAACATTATTATATAAAGTCATATCAATGGAAAAGTAGTGGATTTTTTGTTTAGTTGGTCCAAATATTACCTTTCACATGTTACTTGTGATTTGTATCACAGACTCTGCTTCTAAGCTTGTGCAATAACTGAAAATGTGCAGTCCTTGCATGCTTATTGGAAACTTATGCATCCACAATATAATTAGTTTGCTTATACATTTTTGGCTTTGCAGAACATTGTGCAATCATGGGAACTGAGGGTCTCTGCAATTTGGGACTGTGTGAATTCATCTAATTTAGTTAGAGGATGCTGGTGGGTCCTCATTGGAATTATAATGTCCTGCTTATGTTTACTATGGAGGAGTCAAAAGCAGAAGCTAGTTCAGGGGCATCCAGCTGCACAACGAAAGCAGCTGCAACATTTTGTGCAGGGTTCTTCAAAGGGTGCTGGGAGGTGGAGGAAAAAGTTACTAGTTATATTTGTGTCACTTGGAATAATTGGGTCCGTTTGGTTATTTTGGCACCTAAATATGGACATTATGCAGAGAAGAGAGGAAATGCTAGCCAAAATGTGTGATGAGCGAGCCCGTATGCTGCAAGATCAGTTTAATGTGAGCACGAACCATGTTCATGCTCTGACTATCCTTGTGTCTACCTTTCACCATGGTAAACATCCTTCTGCAATTGACCAGGTAGTGTACTCAATGTCCTTCTGTTCTCTTATTGGTTTTTTCCTACTCCATCATATGCAGACTTATTCATGGCAAATGACTCAGATATTTTGCATGTCTTCTAGACAATAGCTTTTGCTTAGTGTATCTTATGCGAACCTAACTGACATATTTGTATGGCAGCATAGTAATAAAGGAGAAAATGTAAGATTTCTTTTGTGCAAAGGAAAGCAAAATCTGATTCCAAATCATTTGTAAAACTAGGGAGAAAGTGGGGATGCTGAAAAGTATGGTGATATTGAAATAAAAAAGTGGAAGAGTTTAGGTTGTGCCATTGATCCGTAATGTGTCGCAAACTTGAGCTATTGAGAAGTATCAATAATGAAGTTAAGCTCTTGCTTTATGATTAATTTTTTCTCCACAGCTAGCCTAAAATAAAATTTCCAGCTTCTCTGTTTCTTTCATTGCGTAATGTTGTTGCCAAAACTAAATCTTAAAGGAGAATGTGAATAAGAGTATCGAAACATATTTTATTAGGCTTTTTTACTAGTTATACTAAGAGAAGCATGTTTGACAGCATTATTGTCATTGTTGTAAAGTTTTATTAGAAATGAATTAGATTTAACCCCAAAAGTTAGCTCAAGGAAAGGGAGAGAATTGCCTCAGACTTGTAAGGAATATTTTGGCCATATTTTTAGCCAATGTGGGGCATCCTAACATGCATCCTCTCATGCCCAAGACTAGATATTGGGAGTGTGAAGTTCGTAGGACTGGACATTTACTGGTGGCCTAACATCAAAGATTGGATAGGCTTTGGTATCGAATTTGAAATGGGTTGGGCCTAGCTAGTGATTGTTTAAGCCTTACACGGAGTACTTTGGCCATATTCCTGGCTAATGTGGGATATCTTAACAACTTTATACCTGCTTTTCCTTAAGTATCTGCTAATTTCACTAAAAATGTACAAGGTTTAAACTGGGTTCCACTTTTCACTTGTAATTCTGATATGGTTTACACAGTGAATTTGGGTGTATTAGACCAGTAAGGTTTGGATATGTGTGAAGATTGCATGGTGTCGGTCTCCAAGTTCTAACCATGTGCAGTTTATGAGTCTTCTTCAACTCTGCCATTTATATGTTGTTCTTGTTGTAATTTATCAATGTTAGGGGAAAGCAATTAAAAAAAGAGAGAAAAAATAACATTGAAGCTTCTGTTTCACTGCAGAAATTTTTGGAAAACATACAGAGAGTACAGCATTTGAAAGACCACTTATTAGTGGTGTTGCTTATGCTTTGAAGGTTCTCCACTCTGATAGGATGCATTTTGAGAAGCAGCACGGGTGGACAATTAAGAAAATGGAAACCAAGAATGAGGCACTATTCCAAGATTGTATTCCAGAAAAATTGGATCCAGCACCCATTCAAGATGAATATGCACCAGTGATATTTGCTCAAGAAACAGTTTCCCATATTGTATCTATTGACATGATGTCAGGGAAGGTGTGCCTTGCTTAGCTTGCTGTCACCCTAACATGATTTACTTTTTCTAAGCAAATTGTGGGCAATGGCTTAAAGTGCAAATTTTACATTCTCGTCAATGTTCTTACCCTATATATTGTGCACAAGTATGAGAAAACTAGAGTGTGAAGTCATCAGTTAAAAAGACTTTTTGGTTTTGGTATTTTCTTTATGCAAGGTGGTAGCATTCGATGCTTGAAGCTTTTGTATACATGGAGTGGAATATTAGAACTGAAGATCACTTAACACTAACAGTGTATCTTATATAATTTACTTTGAACGGTGAAAGTTAAATGTGGGTAAACAGAATCAACTACATATAAGAGTTTTACTTATCAGCATCAATAAGATGATTCTGAGCACTGATGTCACCTGCTTTTCATGCTTAATCAGTTTATTTACAGTCATCTCAGTGATAGATTATGAAGAAATAAGAGTAGGATTTATTATCTATAGAATTGTTTGTTAAATTCCTCATTTATCTGCCTGTCTAAAAGAAAATATTCGTTGCATTGTTGCACAGGACGACCGTGAAAATATTTTGCGAGCAAGGGCATCTGGAAAGGGGGTTCTGACATCCCCTTTTAAACTACTAAAGTCCAATCACCTGGGTGTTGTACTTACAATTGCTGTCTATAACAATAATCTTCCTTTAGATGCTACACCGGAGCAGCGTATCGAAGCTACTGTGGGGTAATCCTACAACTAACTGTCTACTGGTTTAAATATGCATTTCATTTGTGCTCTCATCCACCTCCCCCTAAGAAGAAAACAATTACAAAGTGTTAATGTGTGTATTGGAACCTATTTATTGGCAGGTATCTGGGTGCATCTTATGATGTTCCATCACTAGTGGACAAGCTTCTGCACCAACTTGTCAGCAAGCAAACCATTGTTGTAAATGTTTATGACACAACTAATGCATCTGCACCTATCACAATGTATGGTACTGATTTTGCTGACACTGGCCTACTACACATAAGCAGCCTAGATTTTGGGGATCCGCTACGAAAACATGAGATGCACTGCAGGTTTGCTTTCACACTAAAAAGAATTCTGTGTTATGTCCAAAGAATTGAAATCTCATATCAGTGCATTTCCTTTTCCTTTTCTTTTGCAGGTTCAAGCAGAGGCCTCCATTACCTTGGACAGCAATCAATGCATCAGTGGGGCTGCTTGTTATTACTTTGCTTTTGGGTCATATTTTTTATGTAGCAATAAATAGAATAACAAAAGTTGAGGATGACTATGGTCAAATGAGCGAGCTCAAAGCTCGTGCTGAAGCTGCAGCTGTGGCAAAATCTCAGGTTTGATATATTTATGGGATTTATGCTTTCTGTTATGCAACACAATTGTTAGTGTGATGGCAAGAATATTGTGATTCTCAATGCACGTTTCATATGTTTATTGCATCACATGATGATCATCATTCAACATCAGAATTATTTCTGATAATTTATAAAAAATTTTACTTAATCAAAATTAATATTTCAGCCCTGACCTCCAAGGATTTCTTTCCCTTTTTGTAGTTTGTTGCGACAGTTTCACATGAGATTAGGACTCCAATGAATGGTGTTTTAGGTAATTGAAAGTATTTGATGTTTTCATAGATAGTTCCAACCTGTCAATATTTGGTGATAATTGTCAGCTGTTTCAAATCATTTTGTAGGTATGCTCCTGATGTTGATGGACACTGAGCTTGATGAAAATCAGTTGGATTATGCCCAAACTGCCCACGAGAGTGGTAAAGATCTTATATCAGTCATAAATGAGGTTCTTGATCAGGCTAAGATTGAGGCAGGAAAGCTTGAACTTGAAGCTGTAGCTTTTGATCCACATGCTATTCTAGATGAAGTTTTATCATGTTTCTCTGGAAAATCTAATGAAAAAGGAATAGAGGTGAGATCCTATCTTTCAGCTACCCTAGTTTTGTACCTCCTATAATTTGTACATTATAACTTACATGGATGTGTTTTCTATGCTTTTTGGAGAGTACAGTTAGCTGTTTATGCATCCAGTCAAGTACCTGCAGTTGTCATTGGCGATCCTAAACGGTTCTGCCACATTATTACTAATCTTGTTGGCAATTCACTCAAGGTTTGCTGTATTTTTTGTGTTTGACTCATTATTCTTCATGTATATTATGATACTGGAAACATCTCATAATTTTAAACACTGCATCATTTTCTCCCTTTGAAGCGTACTAGGCATTGTCACCTGACCTTATCAATTAATCCATTCAGTCTTTGATATGTTGTCCTTTTGAAAATGTGTGTCCCTTTACTGATTGATTTTGAGACATCAAAGCAGAGTTAATAAGTAAATTCATCCATAATCATGGTGATATTTTTTTTATTCGTTGTTTCTTTACAATATCACCTTTTAATATGTATATATTTTTTTACTTTCACCCATGCAATGGGCAGACATTGTGATATTACATAAACAATTTGAAGTATATATATGTTTACTCACTTCTATTTATAGACTTTCAAATAATCTTTCAGAATTTTTATATTAAATTAGTGGATTTTCTTATCTTCAGAATAAAAGAGAAGGAATCTTATTTCTTGTTTATAATCTCTATTAATTAGTTTACTTGGTGCATTTCAGTTCACTCATGATAAAGGACATGTATTTGTCTCCGTTCATCTGGCAAATGAAGTGAAGAACCCACTTCATATTATGGATGCAGTGCTGAGAGGAGGCTTAAACTTGAATCTGGACCTATCAAACAGAATGTATGATACATTAAGCGGGCTTCCTGTATGCAACAGATGGAAAAGTTGGGCAAATTTTAAGAAGTTAAGTAGCACATATGAGCCAGAAATTATTCAACTACTAGTAACAGTTGAGGACACAGGTATAGGAATTCCTACAGATGTACAAAGGTGCATATTCACACCTTTTATGCAGGCTGATAGTTCCACCTCCCGAACATATGGTGGAGCTGGAATAGGACTGAGCATTAGTAAACATCTCGTTGACCTCATGGGAGGAGAAATTGGATTTGTAAGTGAGCCTGGAATTGGAAGTATTTTTTCCTTTACTGCAACTTTTAGAAAAGGAGAAAGCACATCTCTGGATGCAACGTGGCAGAAATATCTTTTTCGTTCAGAGTTCCAAGGATTAAGAGCACTAGTGGTAGATAGAAGAAAAATCCGAGCTGAGGTCACAAGATATCATCTGCAGAGGTTGGGAATGTCTGTGGATGTAACTTACAGTCTGAATTCCGCATGCTCTTGTCTATCTAATCCTCGCAACAAGAGGTAATTTGTAATTTTGGCAGTTGAAATTAAAAATGAAGTTCAGTTAAAGTTGCACACAATAAACCATAAGAATTTACCTATTTAAGGTCTGACATTCTTCAATGGATTTAGAGCACTACCCAAAAAATTTAGAAGTAAATATTGCTCTGAACTTAAAGGTAGCTTAGCTTATAAGGTTTTAGAATATTTCATGTCTACTATAAACAAATGCTTTTAGAATATAAATTATCAGTTTCATCTGCTTTATGGGAAATGGAGAAAGAAAAAATAGGTGACACGCACAATAATATTTTTTTAGACTGACCTGATCCTCGATGCATGCTTTCATATGAAATATGAATTTTGCGTGATCTTCTAAAGATTTAAACTGCTTGGTATTCTGGGGGAAATTTGGTTCCTGTATTGTTACTAATAAGTTGCATTAACTGGTTCTTCTAAATCAATTTGGTAAATTCTAACAATTAACATTGATAAGTTAATGTCCATTTCCTCAAAATTGGTAATTGCTTGAGTTCAATGGTGGTAACTTTAAGATGCAAATAGCTATGAAGTAAACAAGAAGGTTTTTATTTCTAGTTCATATTAGTTTTTAAAAAAAAACTTGTACTGGACAATAGGTTATTATTTACTAAATTACTACTTTTGTTTTTGTTCCTTCAGTATGGTGACCCAGTTGGCCATGATTCTTATAGACAAGGATGCCTGGGATAAAGAATGTAGTATCTTATACTCAATCAAGAAACATAGAGAGAATGACATCAAAGGGGATCCAATAAATTTACCAAAGGTTTTTCTCCTGGTAACCCACCTTAGCCCCAATGAACATGATGAGCTCAAGTCAGCTGGTGTCATAGATGATATACTAATGAAGCCTCTTTGGATGAGTTCTTTGATTCACTCTTACAAAGAATCCATTAGCAGTGGAAAAAAGCAAGTAAATGGGAAAAAATTATCCAAACTCAGGAATTTATTAATGCACAAACAAATTTTGGTGGTTGATGATAATGCAGTGAACAGAAGAGTTGCAGAAGGAGTTCTACAGAGATATGGTGCAATAGTTATCGCTGTGGAGAGTGGCAGGGCTGCTCTAAAGATGCTTAAACCGCCACATAATTTTGATGCTTGTTTCATGGATCTCCAAATGCCGGAAATGGATGGGTAATTGATCTTCTTATTCCTTTTTTTTTTTGTTTTAGTTTTCTGAATTTTTAATGCAAATGGAGACACTGTTGTTGCCTATAAGAATAGAACCAAGCAGCAATGACTGGTCTAGTAAGTTCATTTTGTACTAGAGAAAGCACATGTAAAACAGTAGATAATAATTAAAAGAACTGGTGCCAAAAGTTAGGCCCCTACCCTTATTTCCTTTTGCCAAGAACCTACTACTCTAGAATATTTTAACCACAACTGATTTTTCCTGGGCCTCATGGCTGTGTTGTTGACCTGTAAAAGTGTCTACTCAATCTATAACAATAGTTATGTAAATAGATATAATGATTATGCTTTTGCCTTGTAATTAATTAATTTTGTTAGAATATATGAAAATATCTTATCATGTTTTAGATTATCCTCTAGGATTAGTTTCCCTACTTCCTCATTATCTCTTAGGATTGGTTACCGTATTTCCTTATAACGATTTGTTTCTTTAATTAGTTAGGAACATAATTAGTATAAATAAGGGTTAGAGCTCCATGTTTTGGAAGCACATCAATATTGTAATACATCTCAGATAATATCAATTTAGTATTTCAACAAATGTATTTAGCCAATTGTTAGGTAATAGTACAGGTTTTTTATACACTATTTTCTGTTGATTGTTATGTACTGTTTTGCCAGAGGGTCAGTAAGTATATTTAAGAACTTGATAAATTCTGCAATCTGCATGCTTTTCTTAATAGGATCTCACAAAACAAGACTATTGCTAAAACAGTAAATTAGTGGTTGAAAAGAAACTATGTGTGATATTTTGGCCTCATCACGATGAACTACTTCATTTTGACATCTAAATAAGAAGTGGTACAGGGATATAGCTATCCTTTTGTTGGTTATCATGTTATCCTTAGGTGTGACAGATGGCCAGTTAAGTAAGAAATCTCAGATTCTGAATGCTTTTCTAGATAGGATCTCACCCATCTGGATCCATGGCTGAGATATAATTTACAAGTATTTTTCTTCATTTTAAATGGTACAGTTTTGAAGCAACAAGACAAATCCGCCATGTGGAGAGTGAGATAAATGAGAAAATTGCATGTGGGCGAGCATCTGCAGAGATGTTTAATAACATGTCTTATTGGCACATTCCAATACTAGCAATGACAGCAGACGCAACTCAGGATTCAAATGAAGAGTGCAGTAAGTGTGGAATGGATGGCTACGTGTCGAAGCCGTTTGAAGAAGAGCAGCTCTATATGGCAATGGCACGTTTCTTCAAGTCAGATTCATTGTGTGGAAGTACCTATGTTTAAAATCTGTGATTATTAGTGCAGGCACCCTGCTGACAAGTGTTGACTGACCCTCCAGTGTGATGTGTAGTATGAATTCAATGAACGACATATGCCAAGTGTCAGTTTTCCATTAAAAGAGCTAGTGGATGGATTAATTTTGGCTAAGTTATGTTCAGATATTGTAATGGTTGGACGTGCCCCAGCTGATGTGTTCCTAATCGAGACTGCTTGCCAGCCAAAGCTATCAATTCAGCATCATGGATGTCAGCTATGGTCTTGTTTAGTGATAGTAAGCACCTTGTTCATCATCCCAGGATTTTCATATTATAAGTGCATTTGATTCATATATATTTATTATAATTATAAGGCTAAATTGCACTTTTGGTCCCACTATAATTCTCAATCTGCAATTTTGGTTTTCCTATGTTTAATTCCGCTATTTTTAGTCCTCCAATTTTAAAAAAATCCATTATTTTGGCTCCCTTATTTTCAATTCTACAATTTAGTTTTCCAATTTTTAAAAATCCGTAATTTTGGTTCTCTAAAATTGCGGATTTCTGTGATTTTTAAAATTTTAGTCTAAAATTGTAGGACCAAAATTATGAATTTTTAAAAATTGAAAGACTAAAATCATGGAATTAAAACTAGGATAGACAAAAATTGCGGATTTTTAAAAATTGAAAGACTAAAATCGCAAAATTAGAAGTAAGGGGATCAAAATTGCGGATTAAGAACTATAGAAGGATCAAAAATGTAATTTAGCCTAAGAGGAGTTCTAGCAACACACTCTCTAACATACTCTTTCTAACACACTTTATTATTGGTCGAAATTTATTAAAAATTACAAAGTCATGAGAAAGGATCATTAAATAAGATGTGGGACCCACAACTTTTTATAATTTTCAAGAACTTTTAACTAATAAAAGAGAATGTATTTAAAAGAGTGTATTACTAGCATTCCTCTTTAGCCTAATTATAACAAGTAGAAATGATGATTGAAATATATACGTGTTACAATTTTAAATTTCCGTTGTAATTCAATTATCTTGAGCTATGGTGAGGAGTTTAATAAGACTATTCACGCATTAATAATTTGTGTTCATGTTTTTTTCCAAGATGCTTATTTAAGGTTCAAGAAATTATCAATGGCTTCTGTTTTGGGAGGGGACGATGTAAGTTGGGCGTTGGACCAGTGTTCGTTGGTGCTAATTATCGCTCATTGTAGGACAAGAGGTCAATAGAAGGCATAGTTGCATTTTTGTGTATGTTAGAAAGACAATTCTATGTAAATAGGGAAATAGGGAAACTTGTATGATCGAGATACGATTCTGTGTAAATAGGGAAATATGGAAACTTGTATAGCCGAAAATTAGGGATCACATTAGATATTCTTTCCCTTTGTTATATCATCATTTGACTATAAATAATGAATTATATGTGTGGTCTATAACACATTTTTCAGTAATCTTACATGGTATCATAAGTTTAGGTTTCTTTTCCTTATTTGGTTCGCGTGAACAGTGCCACGACCGTTGCCCAACCCCGTTGGCCACTGCCCCGCCCTTCTTTCTTTGGCACGACCACCCCACCGGCTTTGCCACCCTTCGGCGACTGCCGCACCCTTCGCCACACCACCTTTTGCTGCTGAACGCGCCCACACGCGCTGTCCCTCTCTAGCACGTGCGTCTCACACGCCCTTCCTAGATCGGCGTGTGGCTCCTTTCTGGCAACCTTCGCTTGCCGGCAACCCCCCCACCTCCTTTCCCAACCTCCGGCGACCTTGCCCAGCCTTGTTTGGCTCCCTTTTTCATGGCTTCTCTTGGTTCCTCTTTCGCTTTCGCCTCTGCAGTTACTACAATCGCTTTTGCTGGTCGTGGTGGTCATCGTCGTCCTTGTTGCAATTACTGCAATCGCTTTGGCCATGTGGAAGCTGAATGTCGCACCAAGGTGCGAGAACAATCGAAGCCAATGAATGTAGCCCAGGTTGACATCCTTGCCCCGACTACCGATGTTACTATTTCTGCCGCTGAATATCATGACCTTCTTCAGCTTCGTGCAGCTCATCCACCTGCTTCACCTGCTACTACTGTGGCTCAGTCTGGTAATCCTGTAGCTTTTGTCTCTTAGTCTTATTCTCTTGGACCCTGGATCCTTGACTCCGGTGCCTTCGATCATATGACTGGTAACCAAAATCTTTTCTCTCGCTTATCTTTTTCCACCTCTACCCTCTGTTACCCTAGCAGATGGATCTTGTATCCCTGTTCATGGCATCGGACAAACACATCCACTTGCCAACCTACTCTTAAATTCTTTCTTCTCTGTCCCTGGTTGTCCTTTTAATTTAATTTCAATTACCAAACTCACCCGCACCCTTGACTACTCTGTTGTGTTTGTTGATAACTCTGTTCTTATTTAGGATCGGTGTACCGGACGGACGATTGGAGCAAGACATGAGTCTAGAGGATTGTACCAGCTTTCACCGCCCGTTGACTATATCTCCCATGCCTCCCCAGCTCTTGCTCATCAGCACCTTGGCCACCCTAGCCTGGAAAAATTACGCCTTTTGGTTCCTAGTCTTTCTCCCCTTACATATCTTCAATGTGAGTCGTTAGTTAGGCAAACATATTTGTCATACTTATCATCCTCGTGTCAATAAGCATGCTGTGTCACCTTTTGCTTTAGTACACTCCGATATTTGGGGTCCTAGTCGAGTCTGTTCAACCGTAGGTTATTACTATTTTGTCAGTTTTATTGATGATTTTTCCCGATGTACCTGGGTATTTTTAATGAAAAATCGTTCTAATGTTTTCTCCATATTTCAAGGTTTTTCAACTGAAATTCACACTTAGTTTGGTACTTCCATTAAAATTTTGTGCACTGATAATGCCCGTGAATATGTGTCTTCCTAGTTTCTTCTGATAAAACAGAAAAGTGTGGGGAAAGTTGGGTAGAAAAAAGAGAAGTGAGATAAATAATCATTTTGCCATTGAGAGTGAAAAAGAGGTAAATCTTTGTTGAGTTGGAAGAACATCTGACTGTAGAGAAAGTTAAGAGCACAATCTTTTCTATGTTTTTTTTTTCCCGTGTCTATGGAGCACATGACAAAGCATATAACTGCTGAAATTGGAAGCGGCGTCAGAAATAACAAATAATCTTTTGCTATGTTATAGCTTAGTTCTTTCTGTCAATGATGGTTTATCATATTCTCAAGGGAGAGCCCACTTTCGATGTGACCCAGCATGATCCACTTACAAGGGAATAACATAAAATTCCCTCTTAGCCGTTAGAGGATCATAACTTCCTTGCCTTTTCTTTGGCTATGTACTATATAAGTAACCACATTGCTTATGTCTTTGGGTATTTATACACTCTTTATCAATCAACAAAGCCCTTCTTATCTTCTCTCCAAAAATGGAAACATTCATGCTAAAGTTAATGCTTCCTCTACTTTTCCTATCCATGATTCCTCCAAAAACAGGTAACAGAAATGTACTTGCTCTACCCCAGAAATGTAAACATTAAAATGTTCCTAGTTACTTCTTTCCTCCCTCTATTGTTTGTATAGTTTTCATCTTAAAATGCACATTACATGCAACATATGCTGAGTTTGAGCAATGGCATGTGGCTGATGAGCAGACCACCGAGTCCGAGTTGCAGGCAGCCTTGGATTGGGCATGTGGGAGAGGAGGTGCAGATTGTAGCAAAATTCAAGGAAACCAACCTTGCTATCTTCCAAACACATTAAAAGACCATGCTTCTTACGCCTTCAACAGCTACTATCAGAAGTTCAAACACAGTGGAGGTTCTTACTACTTTAGAGGTGCTGCCATGACAACAGAAGTGGATCCTAGTAAGTGTCAAATAGATTCCTGATAACCACTCTCTGATTTCCTATTTTGGTTTAACTAGGACATATGCATGTTCACATGGCAATAAGTGTCAAAAAGGGTATTTAGAAAAGGGTAGGCCATGTGACTTTGAATAGGTTGATGGGATGTTAAAATGGGCTAATTAGTTTAGCTTAAATTATGCCAGAAAAAGAGGAAAATGAAAACTAACTTAGCAAACAAGTTGGGTTGCACTCCATGCTGATAGAAGCTCTATTTAGTAAATCAACGTGTCGAGAGACTTGATAAAAAAAAAAAAAAAAGCATAACATGGGGGGGACTAGGAAAACTAGCACCACTTCTCATGTGCCTATGCTCAATTTAAATGAACCTGATACTTGAAGGTTAAACTGTTAAGTATAGATTTTACAAATAGATCTAAAACCTCTAAGCTACATTCAAACTACTTTGGGGTGTGTGTGTGAAATAGAAATTTTGGACTGAATTGACATGAGTAATGTTCTCACTCTCACCAAATAAATTTTAGACCAATCAACTGATGAACAATTATACTTTGTAAGTTCATAACCAGTCTTTATCATCTCATTTTTTGTAGTTTAGTTCACCCCGTTAATCCATCATAACCTGAAGAAATTATTCTTCTACACTTTTTTTTTCCTTCTATAACTTTTTACACCACTTCGTTGTGTACGAGGATTGAATCACGGATTTAAAATGATCTAAGTTTTGCACTACATAAGAAGCGTATGAATAACGGTGATTTATAACCGTTGACTGCTTAATGTTTATGCGCAGGCCATGATTCTTGCCACTATGACTTCATTCCCTGATTGCAACTATGAATGAAGACTTAAAATAACTGCAGTAAAAATTAGTGCTCGGACGTTTGTGTGTCCCAAACTCCCAATCAAGCTAATTTATTTGGGCCTTTTCTTTTATTATTGATAGAGTTGAAATCTTACATTGCACTTGATCTCAGTCAAAGGTTGAAAAGGCATAAAATCTTGTCTAGCAAACTAGCTTTCGATCTTACAAAATTAATTTCTTTTTCCTACATTAACGTATGTGTAGTCCAATTGAACTTGCAGTTTTTTTTTTCAAAAGGTCATTTGTTAAAAATGTCCAATGGCAATTACAAAAACACAGGATGCTAAAGGAAAAGTGTTACAACAGCGCACAACACATAAGCAACAGAAAATCAAGCACACATGCTCCAAGCTAAATAGCCAAACATATTAGCAATTTCGAACCTAGCAACACTCTAAAACATGAAATATACATCCTCCTATTATAAAAAACCTTGATAGAGTATGGGCTTTTCTACATTCTTTTTTCTTCATTTATCATTCTTTTTGGGTTGGTACTTGCAACAACAACTCAAATCAAGACAACCTAAAATAATCCACAACTTATTTGAGTAAGATAGCGCTGAGTAAAACAGCGTTGTCTGAGCAAGCTCTACTGGTTTGGATATAGTTGCAAAAATGACTTTAACAAGATCAGTTGAAAAGGAAAAATTGAAATAGTGAGAAACGCACAAGAATCACATTTGAATTATGGGTATTGGTGATTCAACATCAGCATATATGCTGCAAATGGTGGGAAAAAAGTTATCAAAACTTGCTAAGGATTTTAAGGTGCCTTTTGAATTTCAAGCTACACATGTCTCTGCTTGTGATGTTCAGGAACAACACCTTGGAGTTAGATCGAGGGAGGCTATGGCTGTAAACTTTGTGTTCATGCCACATCACATGCCAGATTGATGAAAGTTTGAGTACTGAAAATCACTTGGTTAGTGGTGACACTTGTTGAGCAAGAATCTAACACAAACACTGCTTCATTCTTTCCACGTTTCCTTCAAGCTTTGGACTGTTATATAGTAATGTTTGAGTCAACAGATGTGATGTGACTCTTGCTAGAAAGCATAAAGGGAGAATCAATGTTGAGCAGCATTGTTTGGCAAGAGACGCAGTCAGCATCATACCTTGTGAAGGGGATGAGAGGGTGGAACGTACGGCATGAGTTGCTTGGCAAGTGGAGGTCAAGATTTGCAATGGCTGGTTTCACTCCTTACCCTTTAGGTTCATTGGTGAATGGTACCATTAAGAAATTGCTTGAGAACTACAGAGATAAATATAGACTTGAAGAGAGAGGTGGAGCTCTTTTTATGGGTTGGATGAATAGAGATTTGGTTGCTTCTTGCGCATGGAATTAAATGAGAACAAGGCTTTATGTTACTCTTTACTACCCCTCAAAGTTAGAAGGGGGACAAACCACAACCTGTCCTTGTCCCAATTCTTATTTTATTCCATTACTAGGTACAAGTGTTTTGTTTTTTTTTTTTTTTTGTAAAAAAATAATTTTTTAAGAAAAGAGGATATATGTTATGCAAAAACTTATTAAACTTTTATTCATCTGCTGTGTATATAAAACCAGGCCGGTCTTGACATTTTATGGATCTTAAGATGAAATAATAGATAAAGCTCTTTTATATATACGTATTTTAAAATATAAATATATATTCTATAAAATAATAGACACATAATTCCATTAAACATAATATATTTTATTATATTAAGAAAATAATATAGTTTTAACAAATTTAAAAAAGATATGCAATATTTTTCATTGAATTTATTCTGATATTATTGTTTATCATCAACAAAATATATTTTTTTTTACTCATAAGATTATTACTTATCACCTATAAAATAAAATACATAAATTATCATAAAAATTAAGTTTCTTTGAACATTCTAAGAAGAAAATTCACTAATAATAACATCAATATTAACACTTTGTTTTATTTAAATTGAATTAGGATGGAAGAAAATATGGAAGATGAAAATAAAAAAAATTAATGTAAAAATATTTTTTATATAATTTATTTATATCTTTCCATGTTTTTTTTTCATGCATCCAAACAAACAAGTGAAGAAATTTTTTTCACTCCTTTTCTTCTTATTTTTATCCATCTAAACAACACATCTTTTTCACTTTATTTCTCTTTTATTTTTATCCTTCTTGTTTCTTTCGTCCTTATTTCACTTCAAATCCAAATAAAGCACAAGAGATAAAAGTATACATTTTTTTTTATAAATGCATAAATTATATATATATTTTTATCTTATCTTAATACTCTTTCTTCCTTTAAAAATACATTAGGGTAACCAATAAGTTCTTATAACAATGATGAACAATCATCCTACTTCTACTTCATATGAAAAATCGAAAATAACTATATAACCCACTATAGCTAAATGATAAACAAAATGAAAAATTAAAAACACTACAAAATTAAGAGTTTAAAAGTATAGAGTTTTCAAACCTTACACGATGAATTATTCTGGATGAAAAATCAAGAAAATAAATCAAAACTTTATTCTAGTGGTTTTAAAAGTATTGAGTTTTAAAACCTTACACGATAAAACCTCTTATTTTGATTTTAGTGGTTTTTGATTTATTTTTCTATTTCAGTAGTTTACTTATTGCTGTCTCTTATTTAAGCCTAACCAATAAATATTTTAGTTATATCATTGCACAACTTTATTCTATTGATCAACTCTTTTTTCTAATAATTTAAAGTTGTTTTCTTTGTATTGATTCATTAGTCTTTTGCTCAATATATTATTTTATACTATTTTTTTATATAGTTTGTTTCAGAGTAATTATATAAATATTATTATAGGGAGAAATATTGCATGTAAGTACAAGACAATTTTGTAAAAAAGAGAAATATACATGATTAAGAATTTTGTGATGTTAAAGAATTACGAAAAATATAGGTAAAATATATATAGCAAATTTTAATACACCTTGCGACAATAAATATGAAATGTGATATTCATTTTTGTTACAATTTAGTTTTCATGTTGCAACCGGATGAAGACCAATTTGATAAAATTTTGAATTTTTTTACAATTTTTTTTCAATAAATGTGAATTTGAATTTTGTAATACGAAACTTTTGAAAAATTGTATTAAATTGAATTACTAATTGTATTAAATATGTATTAAATATGAAGTCGAATTTCAAATTTAATATGTATGAGGCCTCATAAAAATTATTTCAAAATTAATTCGTTGAATAAAAATATCAAAACATATAAATTAATAAAAAAATTTAAATATTTATAAATAAATTAAAAAGATAAAAATATATGAAAATAATATTACATAAGTATGAATTAATATTTACCAATAAAGAAATCATAAAAACTATTTACAAAACAAATAAGATCAATTAATTAATACTAAAAATCATGAATAATGAAATATATCTTTAGTTGTTATTGTTCATAAAACTTATATTAAAGTAATAAAATTAAAACTGTAAAATAAACTTAAGAAAAAAATTAATGTAGATTTTACTACTATTAATGTAGTATTTTTATAAATATATAAATAAATAGTTTTTTCCTTATATATTATCAATCATCGTATGTATTTATTAAGAAAATACATAATTAATTTTATGTTTTCTTTTTGAAACAAAATTACAGTTCTATTATAAGAATAAAAATATTCTAATATTGTATGTATCATTATCAATTTATATATTATTTTATATGTATTTTTTCAAATTATCTATTTTGAATAATAAATATAGTTAAAAATTTTAATTATAAAAACATAAACAATAATGTCAATATAATATCCATAATAGCAAAAATGAACAATTAAATGTATATATTCTTGAGGTCTACTTTTAATAAAGAATTAAATTGATTATAATAATGATAATGATTATGCAATTTTGATGATTAAAAGCTAATAACAACAACAACAACAACAACAATAATAGTAATAACAACAACAACAACAATAACAAATATTATTATTATTATTGTTGTTGTTGTTGTTATTAGAATCCTTTCAAATTTATAAGAATCAATAATATTATAAATTTTTATTCTTATAAATTCAAACCTTAATAATAATAATAATAATAGTAATAGTAGTGCATTAAATTGATCAATTAAATTGTGCGTAATCTATGATCCTAATTAAATTTAATGTAAAAATAATATACAAATAAGATGATGATGATGATGATGATGATGATAATAATAATAATAATAATAATAATAATAGAATTCTTTTATAATAGTCAATTATAAGCCATTATGATTTTTAATTCTTATAAATTAAGACATTAGAAAATAATAAATTTCCATTATATATCATAAATATAAAACAATTGTAAAGTATGCAATAATAGTGAAATTATTAATAACATTGTCCTTTTGAATTCTAGAATGAGAAATAAAAATATTAACATATGAAAAATAGTATGTAATAATATTAAAAAAATTAGTAACAAATAAATATTAATTCTTATAGATAAATAACCTTTATAATAATTAAATTATTAGATATAAAGTTTGAAACATAACAATCCTCATAAATAAATAACTTTAAAAAGTAGCAAGTAATGGAATTAAAATCAAAGAACAAATAACAACAACAACAACAATATTAATAGTAATAATGATAGAAAAATCTTATTACACTGATCAAGAGCGTTCAATTTATCTCGCAACATGACTCAACAACTCAACTTCAACAATATCACATAATTACAATTAATATATTCAAAATGATTAAAAAGATAATTTTAAAATGATTAACAACTATATCTATTTAATAAAAATCACACTATTTCAAATAAATTTTAATTTTTACAACATTTAAAATTATTAATTGTAAACACATAAAAATCAAGTACATGTTAACATAATATTCACAATAACAAAAATGAACACTCAAATTTAAATAATTATATATTATACATTCGTATTTATTATATTTACATTCTTTTTGAATTTATATATTTCATATAAGTATTGTATCACTATTATTACTTGGAAAAATAATAAATTATAATAAATTTCCATAGGCTTAATATTTTTGAAAATAATATTTGCTCAATTAAATATATAATTATTTGTTTTCCTTAATGTTAATGTAATTATATTTAATTTAATACTATTTATTTTCAAAAATGATATTTTTATTTATGTACATATATTTTAAAAAATACTAAATTGTTATCCTAGTATTTCGTATCCAGGTTATGCTCATTAAATATTGCAATATATATTCCTTGGGCCTTTTTCTTTTAGCCGCCTTTTCATCCACAGAACTGTTAGTTCATTAAAAAAAATTCAAATATTGCTTTTCTTTCATATTAGTAGACATTTTAATTTCACATATTATTTTAAAATTAATTAAAATAAATGACCCATGTGATTTCACTAAGAAGGATAAGTAATAATTTCAACGTCACTTTTATCATTATTATTCAGCAAAATCAAATTATATTTAGACATTTGTCTTCTACACTTCAAAAGCAGTTAAACTAGATGGTGATCCCTGCCTTGAAAAGGTGAAATATAATATTAATAATTTATTAATATAGGTTTAAATAAATTTCTTGACAATTTTGCCTCCTTTTATATTTTCTTTTTAAACTTTTTTCCCTCTAAACATTACATTGGTGTAATAATATTATAATTGGAGTCATAAACAGCAAATGAGCCTAAATTATTTAGCAAAAAGGGTATCAACTAATATTATATTGTCATTTCTTTCAATTTATATGAGTAGAATGTAGCAAAATTTAAATTCATATAGTTGAATTTCTACCATTTGAGACATGTGATTTTTTGTTTCTTTCATGAGACATTCCATCATGGCTCTTTTCGTGTCATATGCAAAGTCAACTTTGGCCTTCCCCAATTGGTTTACAACTTCTTTTTAGGTGTACCTCCTTAATTCCAACAAAATACGTACCCCATACCATAAGCACACTTCATCTATCATTTTAGAGGGCGTTAACATTAAAATATTGGAAGGTAGGTGTAACCATTAAAATAACTTTTGTGGTAATGGCATTGCAGAGGGAGACTATTGCATACTACTTGATAAGGCTCTAAATTGCTGTGATTGGCCAACATTGACACCTACATTAGGCACTTGACCAAAACCCACGTCAGCTGGAATGTTCTAGTCCTAGTTGTTTTGAACGGGCTAGAATGGCCAAACTCTAACCTGACTTCCATTTTTAAACTCATTTTTAAAGGGAGTTAGGTTGCCTATGTATGTTATGCCAAATATACTTGAGTAAGGTTGCCCAAGTGAGACCACGTTTGGCTAAATGTGCTAGGAGTTTTGGTTGCCTGGATGTAATCATGTTTTGCTGATATGATATGTAATGCATGTTTTGGGGGGTGAATTGATGTGCTTGTGATTGTACAATATGTGAGCCATGATCCTGAGGCGATTCTTGCCCATAATGTTGGGAATGGATTACCTATAGAGGCTTTCGATGATGTCCTTAAGGCTGCATCATTTATTGCCTGGCTTGTGCCATCTGTTACTGATTTATTGGGTATAACGACAACAACACACTAATTGCGAAGATAAGAGTTACAAAAGATTTTAATGTCATTGTAATGACAATAACACACAAATTGTAAAATGGGAGTTACCACATTTAAAATTAACACACTAATTGTAGAGATGTGTTTTTTTTTTTTGTTACAAAGTGAAATAAAGGGAAAAAAAACCAGAAAAAAAAGAGACTACAAGGGTCAATGTTGAATCTATAGCATCTACCAACAATAAAGGAACCAATCATGCTGGCTATCATCCAAAACTTCCTATGTAGCAACATGTAAAAAAATGACAGTAATAATAACTAGAAAACAACTAAGAATAAGAAGAAATTATGCTCATCACTCTACCCTCAAAGTAAAAGGAGTGCAACAAAAACTAACTAAAGATTATTCCAGCAGTTAAGAATAACACATAGTGTAACCAATACAGGACAAGAAAAAAACAAGCAAGTGTAAAAGACGGAACTACGGTAATCTTGAATGGAAAATTATCAAATTTTTACAAAAGGAAATCTCCACCACATAAATACAAAATATATTCAACTTTTATTAATGTTTGGAGAATAATGTTTATCTTTATAAAATATATAAATATAAATACTTCAAATCATGATGACTACAAAGAAAGAACAATGCAGAAGATAACATACACGAAGTATGGAGTAAAACTGGGAATGACAATGAGAATAAATGCTAACACAAAAATTTCTAACATATAATTCAATAAATAGAGGTAATGACTCCAATTATAATTTAGTAGAGATGGATTTTAGTCACCAATTTCTTTAGAAAATAAAGGAATAACTTGCTCATCAACCTTGCACCTTCATCTAAGAAACAAAAGCCCACACATCTTAATTCATCTTGCTTTTACCCAGTCAAACATAAGCCACAGATAAGTTTGTCATCACTATCACTATTTTTATTATTTAAAAGATTTTAATGATATCAAAACTAATCTGGCATCAAGGTAGGTAATAGCTACAAAATGAACACCATGCCACATGTGAACTTTGATCCAGACAGTCCACAATGACCAAGTCCATACTCTATCATTATAGATAGTTCTCCTTTAGATGTAGCAACCCAAGCATATCAAATGTTAGCTTCCCCATGATTTTTATTTTTTTTTGGTAATTTCAGCTTGCTTCTTAAATAGCTCCCATCGTGATTGCATTGACATTCTTGAGTAGTGGCAAATGTCAACTATGTCAGCTAACATTTATTGTTAAAAATGTTGCAAAAAAGTATAATGTGTAAAAATAGTAACACTAACATTCATTGTTAAAAATGTTGCAAAAAACATAATATAAGGTCAATTACTAACATTTTATTGAGTGTTCGTAAAAAAATGTTGCTAAATGTCATATGAGTAGTAGTGGAATAAGTACTGCCAAAACTACTCATTTCCTTTAGAAACATCTTTTGTACAGAATTCAAATCCAATTTTCCACACACTGATTCAGTATAAGCATCTGAACCTATGTCTTGATTTTGCTAAATGGCTTCACCAACATTTCCACAGTCTTTATTGTTAATGCTATCTTCAACTTCACCTCATATTGACAGCAGCTTTGTTTACTATCAATTTGAATAATCTTAACTAGAGCATTGAACTCCCTACTAGTCTTAGCCAACCTGGATTGATTCACTCCATTTATTTCAACTTCTAAATGTAATTTTATTTCATTAGCCTTGTATGATTTCAGGCTTTTTCCACCTCCATGTTTGTAGAAATAAAAGAAGCAACCTGCTTTATCAGTCCAAGCTATAGGTTGTTGAAAGCCAGTTTTCAGGTCCACCTTACGCAAATGTAAAAAATTAAACACAAGATGATAGTCATTTAACTCTATCTCCACAACTACCTTCATATCATCAAGATCTTAACCAAATCAACAACATCCTCAGGAAAGTCCAACCATTCACCACTCTTATAGAACATCAAACTCTCCAGTCTCCCACTCTTTTTATAATTAAAATGCACCTAATTAAGGACCATCCAATATGGGGACCTCCGAAGCCTATGGGACTAAAAAATAGATTTTATAGTGATGAAATGTCACTTGAGTGAGTTGCTTTAACTCAAAAATCTCAAGCGGTTTGAAAATGGTGCAAGTCGAAAGTTTAGGTAAAAATCATAGTTTTAGGAGTCAGTTTTCTACGCAATTTGAGTTACAAGTTTCCAAACTCTATGGGATTGAAAAATAGATTTTATAGGGTTAAAATGTCACTTGATTGAGTTAATTTCACTCAAAAATATGAAGGTGTTTGAAAATGGCACAAGTCAAAAGTTTAGGCAAGAACCCAAGTTTTTGGAATCAGTTCTCTACGTAATTTGAGCTACAAGTCTTTAAACTACATGGGACAAAAAAAAAAGATTGTGTAGGGTGAAAATGTGAGTTGAGTGAGTTTGTTTCACTAAAAAATCTAAAGCGATTCGAAAATGGCGCAAGTTGAAAATTTAGGTAAAAACCATAGTTTTAGCAATCGGTTTTGTACGCAATTTGAGTTACAAATCTGCAAACCCTATGGAACTAAAAGATAGATTTTCTGGGGTTAAAATCTAACTTGAGTAAGTTGGTTTCACTGAAAAATTTCAAGCAGTTTGAAAATGGGGCAAGTCGAAAGTTTAGATAAAAATCATAGCTATAGTAGTTGGTTTTTCTACGCATTTTGAGCTACAAGCCTCCGAGCCCTATGGGACTAAAAAACAGATATTATAGGGTTGAAATGTTACTTGAGTGAGTTGGTTTCATTCACAAATCTCAAGCGGTTTGAAAAAGGCGTAAGTTGAAAGTTTAGGTAAAAACTGTAGTTTTAGGAGTTGGTTTTCAACGCAATTTGAGCTACAAGTCTCCAAACCCTATGGGACTAAAAAAAAGAAATTGTAGGGTTAAAATGAGACTTGATTGACTTGTTTCACCCAAAAATCTCAAGCGGTTTGAACATGGTGCAAGTCGAAAGTTTAGGTAAAAACCGTAGTTTTAAGAGTCGATTTTCAACGCAATTTGAGCTAAAAGTCTCCAAACCCTGTGGGACTAAAAAAAGATATTATAGGGTTAAAATGTGACTTGAATGACTTGGTTTCACTAAAAAATCCCAAGCGGTTTGAACATGGCGCAAGTCGAAAGTTTAGGTAAAAACCATAGTTTTAAGAATCAATTTTCTACGCAATTGGAACTGCAAGTCTCCAAACACCATGGGAGTAAGAAATATATTTTAGAGGGTTGAAATGTGTCTTGATTGAGTTGATTTCACTAAAATATATGAAGCTGTTTAAAAATGACGCAAGTCGAAAGTTTAGGCAAGAACCAAAGTTTTTAGAATCTGTTCTCTACGCAATTTGAGCTACAAGTCTTCAAACCATGTGGGGCTAGAAAATAGAATTTATATGGTTAAAATGTGAGTTGATTGAATTGGTTTCCCTAAAAAATCTGAAGGAGTTTGAACATGGCACAAATGGAAAATATAGGTAAAAACCATAGTTTTAGGAGTCGATTTTTTACGCAATTTGAGCGACAAGTCTCCAAATTCTATGAGACTAAAGAACCGATTTTATAGGGTTAAAATGTGACTTGAATGAGTTGGTTTCACTCAAAAATTTCAAGCGGTTTGAAAATGCCCCAACTCAAAAGTTTAGGTAAAAATCATAGTTTGAGGAGTCGATTTTCTACGCAATTTTAGCTATAAGTTTCCAAACCCAATGAGACTAAAAAAATGATTTTATAGGGTTAAAATGTGACTTGAGTCAATTGGTTTCATTCAAAAATCTCAAGGGGTTTGAAAATGGCGCAAGTTGAAAGTTTAGGTAAAAACCATTGTTTTAGAAGTTGGTTTTCTACACAATTTGAGCGACAAGTCTCCAAACCCTATGGGACTAAAAAACAGATTTTATAGGGTTAAAATGTGACTTGAGCGACTTGGTTTCACTGAAAAAGCTCAAGCGGTTCAAAAATACCGCAAGTCGAAATTCCACTCTATGTAGCTGATGTCTTCACTTTCTCGGAAAGGTCACGGTCTCTTTGTTGTCTCTCACTGTCTTCCTGGTTGCTGCAGTAGTAGCAATACCAAACCCACTTTCAACCTTTCCTTGCTAAACACCATCTTATAGTATAAATTACAAATGAATTAGCTCCTATAATCACAGAATAAATCATTGAATGACCATCTTCACACACACGCACCGCCCCCAGAAAAAACTATATATTAACTTAACCACAACTTTTTAATGATAGAAATCCTGTGGGAACAAAAAAGGAGGTTCAGATAAGGAAAACAATATGCAAGACACTGTCATGAGAATTTTAAATATTTGTAAAAAGAAAAAATATTTTCTAATAAAAGATAATAAGAATACAATTCAGCAAGCATTGTTAATCCTTCTTCAAATAGTTCCTCCACTATATTTATAGCTGACTGCTTACCACCAAAGTCACGAGACCTCTTCCTAAACAAGAAAGCAATCAATTTATCCTGCCTTCTGGGAAGTGGCGCTGGCAGCAATCCATTAACAGGTGGAATTATATCAACTATAATGCGAGTTGTATCATCCTTTAACCCCTTTGTCCTTAGTGCTCCTTAAAAAATAGTAGGATCAAGTATAACTTAAAAAATCTGCAGAGGGATGTCAAACATGTGCATGTTGTTAAACATGGAAGAAATAATATGGCTGGCTGGCTGACAATACACAAAAAATAGAGAAGAAAAAATATGAAAGAGAATCTCTCTCTCTGTCTCTCTCTCTCTCTCTCTCTCTCTCTATATATATATATATATATTATTTATATTTTTCAAGAAAGAGGAATGTTAAACTATATATTGGTGCTTTGCACTATTGATTGACCTTTTCCTTTTAAATTTTTTCTAAGGGAGCAGAGTGCTTACTTTATAACCACTAAATTTAATGAAGGGTGACACATTCCTTGTGCAGTAGTCTCTAGAACCAAAAATCTTTGAATCCTAAAAATTTGGACCAATATACTCAAAATGAGGACATAGCTGCCATATGGCCACTATCACAGATAAATGTGACAGGGTGATTCCTACTTATTTATACAGGGCTCTAAATGCCATCATCTATCTAGTCCCATCTGCTGAACTTTCCACATCCACTCCTTGAGCTTCCCCAACTGTTTGGGACCCAATTTAGGTTAAAAGGTCAGTTAGTATATCATCCTACAAGCAGAAGTGCACATCTTTAATAAATAGGAGGTGATTTGTCCACCACTAAAGACTGTTTCATCTAGCCGCCACATGACAAGTGATATATCAACATCAATAGAATGCCAATGAAACATTGCACAGGAGAATAAAAATAGAAAGCAATGAACTCAATAAGCCCCAATCCATGTTCATAATTTCTTCAAACATGCTGCCTCTACTACCTTCATAGTATCAAGGGAATCTATTCTCCTCACAATTCTCCAAGAAAGGAATCACCCAATCTCCTTATCCTTCACATTCCTTTTTTAATTCATGAACTATAGTATGACTCTCTTCTTCCTTAGACCTATCATAAACTAACAATTTTTTGGTTTTCCTACATCCTAACAATACAAGGTCCAACATATTCCCACAAGCTACATACACGGGATTAGGTTCAATCAAACCCCCTTTCCTATAGGCTTCCCTAAGACAAACAATTAGATTTTTCCCTTACTAGTAATTTGGGAACATTAACTTAAAATACTAAAGCCCCTCCAAAAATGAGTCAACCTGCTAACACTAGCAACCTTGCCACAAAATTCTTGCAAAGAAGTGTGACAATTAGATCGAAGAACCCACATCAAAGAGAAGATCAAAACAAGTAAAAGAGAATCAAGGTCACACAACAATGAGAAAATCAATACCTACCTGATTCAACTTTGATTTGAGACGCACCGCCTCATTGTCCGCCAACCCTACAACCCAAAAAAAAAAAACACAAATAAATAAACCTCGTGAAAAACAAGTAAGCAAAGAAAATGGCACAATTTAGACGAACTAATTTAACCCCAAAACCCAAGAATGTCAAAAAGAAGGAAAAGTGACAAACCAAGTAAAAAGTTCCAATCTTGATGAAGTTTGTGAGGACCCATATGAGAATGAATGGAGAGGGAGACTTACAGAGAGAAGTTAGCAAAAGGGCATGCTATTTCCAGTCACTAAGTTTGACTACGTTTGACAACGAACCAGTTAGAGAAGGCGTGGATGTCTTTGGAACAACAATAAGGATGGTGCTGCCTTCAGTGCTGATATTGATAAGGTTGTAAACATCTGCCATTAATACAAAGAAAATGTGAGGAGAAAATCACATGTGTGAGACACTTTCCCTTTCTTTGCCACAACTGTCGTCTTTTCCTCCCGAGCCCATCAACATCCTCCTCCATCACCACCACCTCCTCAGTACCACTGCATTCAGCGTCTCCTTCAATTTCGATGTCCTTTTAACAACATTTTTGTCTATGTTTGAGCTGGTAGCAGTGCTCGCGACCTCTTCTAAATGCCCCCACCACACCTCACCAATCAGCAGTTTGGTAAACCATTCTACCGTTCAGAGGAAGATTGGGTTTAGACAAAATGAATGTTCGTAGGGATTGTAGAGGAGGGGATAACATTTGAATAAAAAATTAAAAAAGAAATAAATGATATTAAAGTTAAAAGAAATTGCTAACAGGTCCCTGGGACTGACACGCAATATGCAGAAATGGGTGTTATTAGATGACATAGCAAGTGAGTGCACGTGTCAACTTATTATTGGACAATGGTTAAGAGGGTTTTAAAACATGTTAAACAGAACCTGCACTATAGGAATTGCCAAAATATACACCCTTGGATGTATCTATTGATTGACAATAAAACTTGAAAAAAGAGAGCCAAAGTAAATGGTGGCCCTTCGATCAATTTGACGAATAAAGATAAAAAAAAACTAAAACGCTGTAAATTTTTTGTCAATCCCATTTCTCTCCCGTGCTTCAAAAAACAAAATTTGCCTACAAAAATTCACAGCGCCCACCATTGATCTATGTCGTCTTTTATGGCTCTGATACTGTCGGCGATTCCACCAACGCCTTTGTTGCTGCTGGCGACTCCACCAACGCCTCTACAGTCGCCAGCGACTCCATCAACTCCTCTGTCGCAAATGGCTCTAATTGTTTCTGTTCGGGTTGCTTAGTTTGCAAAATGAGATACTCACACAGACTTGAGAGGGTGTAGTGGTTTGAAATATATCAATGTATTAGTCATGATAGAATATATTTAGCATTACAATTAGAGAAAAAGTGGAAAATATCTAATTACAGAAAAATGTAGACAACTTTAACAATATTGATATTGACAAAGATGAGAACAATAATAATAATAACTCAATGTTTTGCAGGTGGGAACCGATTCAACGACCCAAGTGACAACTAATGGTAATACTCCAACCCAACCAATCTAAGACTCATAAATATTCTAATACCCATTATAATAACTCCTAACAATTTCAATTATTGTAAACCTCTCTCTCTTTTCGAGATTAAATGAAAATTTTCAACTATTTTAGTTTAGATAAAATTATTATTTTATGAATAATTACAAACATAAATCTTAAAATAATAGCCAAAATATGAATAAGCATTAAAATACTAATTATCAATTAGTCTAATTAGTTCCATTAATCACTTTTGTATTCATTTTTAACACATGCCATATTAAGTTCTAATTTTCCAAAACTAACTAAATTATAAGTTCTTTTAATTATTTTAGCTTGATTAAAATACAATTCCACAACTAACTTTAAATACAATTATTAAAATATTAATTAAGGTAGTAACATACAAAGCAAAATACTAATTTATCTATTTTTGTAAAGAGAAAAATAAAATAGGAATTAGAGGATGTTACTTTAATATTCGAATTTACTAAAAATTTTAATCTTTTCCATAGAATTTTAGTTTATTCAAGTTTATCCACTTTTTTTTTTAAGTTTAAATATTTTTTTTTTCAAATTCTTATTTTCTTAACATAACATTTCCAAAAGCAATTGTAACCAACAATAATATGAATGATGATTAAAATAATAGGCTTAATTTTTGTATTTAAAAAATAGAAAATAGAGGATGTTACAAAACTAATTAAAGATTTGATAGTATTATATAATATCTTGTTCCAAACATGATGTTCATGATATACAAATTATTGTTTTATTAAAGCATTATTTTATTAATTACTGAAAAGATAATAAAATGAAAATTACATATAGAGGAAAAACAATGAGTATGGTAACGGTGTATATATATATATATATAACGAATCATATTAGTTTTTAACATAAATTTGAATATATTGAGTACAAAATTATAAGTATAGATTGTCTATAATTTCATGTAATTAAAACCATGTAAAAATGTTATTATTTAATAATATAAAAAATTTATCTATATTTTACACTTTGAAGAAAAGTTATATATATCATAATACACTATGTAGTTATATGTTGAAATAAATTAGTTTTAATTTGACATAATTTTTTGTCCCATATAAGTTAAAATAAATTTAAATTTTATTTATATTAATTTAAAAAATTATATTTTTCACAACTTATTTGTTATTTTTTGGGTACAGATCATATATATTTTTCATTAGAAACAATCTTGCTCGAACTGGATAGGATCACCATGAGTGACAATTATTGTAAAATAACTTATTTGTTATTTTCAATTTATTAATTAATTTTTTACTTTATTTATATTAGATTTATAATTTGAGTGTGATGTTTTTACTATAAATTAATGTAATAAAATTTAATTTTATTTAAACCAAAAATATTATTTATTATTTAACTTTTATTAATTTGTTGTTACAAATTAAAATGATAAAAATTAATTAAAAATAATATTTTTGCGTGGAAATATTTATTATGATGATAATAAGTGACATATAGGAATTAATAGATAGAAAATTTCTTTAAATGTTTTCAAATTTAAAAAAAAAAATAACAAAGAGACTATCATATAAGAATTATTGATAATTTAGCAATACATATTTCGTTGCCATATGATATGTGAAATATTAGAGGGAGGAAGTAAGGTTATTTTTGCTTCACTATAAGATTCTTCTTTTTTAAATAAAAAAAAAGCTTTTTAAAACTGTTTTGTTAAGCCTTTGAGTCCAATCCATCTTCATAATTGAAATAGTAAAATTTATAAAATAATGTTAGCAACTTAAGATGCAAACTAATTCAGATACCAAATATTATATTTTTAAAAATATTTAAAGAAAATAAAAAGATAGAAGATTAACTTAATTAAATAAGGAAGATAAAAAAGATGAAACTATCAAACAAAAAATAAATGAATTCAATAATAATTAAAGAAATATAAAATAAAAAATGAAGCAAATAAAATTAAAAAAATGAATGCTCTAAAGTTTGAAGATTACACAACAAAATAATCCTGAACAACAATGTTTACAGTGGAGTCAAAATTGAAAGATACGTCATAATAGAAGAAGAAGGAGTTCTCACAAAGTTAGATGGTCACCTAATAAATTTTTTATAATAATAATTAAATTTTGTACCTTAATTTGAATATGTTGTAACTTAGATAAAATATACACAAATCATAATTACCTTAATTAATTCATCTCACAATATATGTCTCTCATAATTACCATGATTAATAAAATTATGCATTTTAACATATAATAATAGTAATTTTTAGCAATATTTAAAATTATGTTTCTTGAAAAGTAAATTATATATTAAAAATACATATAACTATGTCAATTATATATATATATATATATATATATATATATATATATATATATATATAATAATAATAATAATAATTACATTAACTAATTTAATTACATCAACAAAAAATTCTAACAAAGTTAATAATATGTTAAATAAAAAACTATACTATATATAATATGTATCATGTATCCCTCATCTTATAATACATGTCAAGAATTTTCACATTAAATTAGATCAAATTAACATTAATTTTTTCTTAATTTATTATTCAAATAAAGGAGAATTCTAATTTCTAGCCAAATATATAAGCTTCTTCGATCGATATTAAATACAATTAAATAATTATAAATTAACTAATTTAATTACAATTATGAGAAATTACCTTAATTATATATATTTATTAGTTACGTTAATTAATTTAATTATACATTTTAAATAATATATTTATCCTAAATTAAAATAATCTTACAATCTTTTTTAATATATATATATATATATATATATATATATATGTCATAATTATGTTATTTTATTCAAATTTGAATATATACTAATTGTTATTACCTTAATTATTATAACTATTCAAATGGACATGAATGTTAATTTCATTTGAGTTTGAAGCACCAATCAATTTATTTCCATTTAAAATGTTATTTATAACTAAAAGTCAATAGGAAATTTTGCTTCATTACTATTTTAATAAATGAACAGTGCATATTTAGGTCAAACCAATCGTTAATGGTAAATTAATCATCTATTTTAATCTTTGGTCTATCAAAATGCTATTAAATTATTTTGAATTGATGTGTAATGAATAAATAGATACATAAATAGTGTAATAATAAATGAATAATTTAAATAAAAATTTATATTTAATCAAAATTAATGATCTTTTATAAATTAACTGTCCTTTTGAAATTTAAAATTATATTAATATTTACTAATTCAATTTTTTAATTTAAAATAATCTAATTATTTTGTTTAAATAATTTTCATTACCCTAATCAAAGTACATTTTGATCATAATTACCTTTATTAATTCATATCACAATATATATTAGTCATAATTACCACGGTTAACAAAATTATGTATTTTAACATATAAAGATAGTATATTTTAGAAATATTTAACAATTATATTTTATAAAAAATAAATTATATAACAATTACATCTTATTATCTTAATTACATAAATTTAATAATTACTTTAATTATATTGATAAAAAATTTCAGTAAATTTAATAATACATTAACTAATAAAACTAAACTATATATAATATGTCTCATGAGGCTCTCATCTTAGTATACATGTCATGAATTTTCACATTAAATCAATCAAATTGACATTATTTTTTTCTTAATGTACTATTCAAATAAATAGTTTTTTCACTTTTTATTCAAATGTTTAAGTTTCTTCAATTGACATTAAATGTAATCAAATATTTATAAATTAACTATTTTAATTATAATTATGGGCCATTACCTAATTGTACATATTTATTAATTACATTAATTATATATTATAAATAATATATCTACCTTAATTTAAAATAACATTACTATCTTTCTTAAAAATATATATGTAATACTTGTGTTAACTTATTCAAATTAGAATGTATACTAATTGTAATTATCTAAATTAGATGTTTATTTTGTGTGGATTTGAGGTAAA
>QUWT01000345.1:0-19086 GCA_004329165.1 Spatholobus suberectus | reverse complement strand
AAAAAATAAATATATATTAACAAATCCCACACATACACACATATAAAATGATATAAATAATGTTTGATTGATACATAAAAAGAGAAATTTAATAATATTAATATTTATTAAACTTGTTCTATACAGATAAATAATATATTATTACTTTTTTTAGCTTTCTTATAATATTTTTCTATTTTTCTTCATTATATTACTAATTTTATTAAGAGATTAATATGGACAAGATCCTTTAGCCACCCTTGAATGAGAATTTAGTGTCAACATTCACCCATGGTTAGCCCATTAAGTATTAATGAAAATACTAACTTGAAAAGTCCACATTCTATACATTGGTTATTACACACATGCCACACAACTTTTACGTTCAAAAACAAATGTCCAAAATATAGGAATCTCAAAAATTGATGAGCCAATTTATTCTATCCTCATCAGTAAACAATGATTACCAACAAGAAAACCAGACGCAGAAAAATCAGCCATTATGTTGCATGAATCAAGAAAAACTTGACTGCCCACCCAAACACAGTCCAAAGAAAAAGCTTCACATTACAAAGTTAAAATTAAGGTTTAAATATTAAAATATGCTTTATGGTTTAAAGCACGTCCGCAAGTCTGGATAAATGATCACGATAGAGTTCGACACTGGGATCACGAAAATTTAATAACATCGCCGCACCATTGTCATGTAGTGCAGATGCAACTCTATCCCCTACTTAGTTTTTAAACCAATTGGCTGCTGTTGACCACAAGATTACAGTAAGACGCATGGGCATTGCTCCCTCAACCATTTCATGATCAACCAAAGTTATCTCTTGATGAACAAATCTTTTTATCAATAAATGAAGCCAAAATAATTAACCGCTAAAGATAACTATAATTAAAGAAACAAAAATAATAAGTGGGATTATCTTGTGCAATCAGTGCTCTTTTGCATGCCTTAGGTTTCTGCCCAAAGTCCCGATAGAAAAACCCAAAAAAGTGAATGCCACATAGAAGTTCATGGAAAAAGAGAGAAAAATTAAGACAATGAAAAGCATATACAATTTTTTATTTCATTGAAGAAACATCCCCAACGCTGCTCACTTCCCTACCAAAGTCTCAATCTTTGGAGAAGCCCCTGCTCGCTGAAGGAAATAAACTCATTAAAAAACTATGAGAAACAAAATTTGGGGATAAGTCTAGAGAACTACATTAAAAAACCTGGCAATTAAAAGGTAGGTAAGTATGATTTCTTTTTTTTTCTTTGCATAATGATAACCGAGATCCACAAACCCAATGCTTTTCAACCAAGATAGATTAAGCATGGTCTAAATAGCCATTAAACTGTCAAGTATAGGATCAAAATGATTAGACTTGCATTATAATTGGGGATATTCAATACAGGGATAATCAATATGATTAGACTTGAAAAAATTGGTGATAATCAATACATAGAAGACATTATTTAAAAAAAACTAAAAAATGAAAAACGTGGGAACAAATCACTTCACAACGGTAAAGACATACCAAGTTGGTGATGTACCTATATCAAACTTCTTGTCAATATAAATAATTTTTTGTATAAATAAATATGTAAAGAATGATATTAGTTTAAGCATTCAATTCATTCATAGCAATAATCAAATAGCAAGGCTTTTAAGAAAAGTTACAACACAAGCAATTAAGAAAAAAAAAAAACCTGTTTACTGTCATAGCAGCAAGAACAACTTCATCTCCAGAAAAATACAGTAGAGTATTGAAACAGACATATTATATCTTAGTCACATCAAATTTTACAAACTTAATTGAGCAAAGAAAAGAACATTACCACTCCTGGATGACCTTTTCTTATGTAGCATCCAGCAATTAAGTTTGACTTCTCTAAACTCACCCAGAGGTGGAACTGCTCTTCCTACTATTCCTTTCATTCTATTTGACCTCTCACTATAGAAAGAAATTCTCTCTCCAACAGTTAAGTCCCAAAAAGGGACAGACATGAAACACCAAAGGAAAGCAAATTTCAAGCTTTTGGCTAAAACACAGAATAACATATTTAAAGCTTGAGTAAATTTCCCACAAGTCAGAAAATAAAAGATGACTGTAAGGAGTTGCTCATGTAACTCCTTGTTTCTTCTCCTTAATAAAGTTCCTGTTTTATTGTCCAATTATGCAAGAAAAAGAAACACTACCCCTTTATGAAATATTGAGATAAAATGCCATGATATAATATAAGAATACATGGCCAAAAGGTCATACAAATAATGGAAAATACCATTAATTTGAGATTAACTAAATTATAATAAAGTATTAGCTGAGGATTTTGCAGGTTCAGGTTGTAAACAATAAGATTTTTGTCAACAATGCCAACAACCATCAGAGGATACCTCACTGTCATAGCATAGCAGTGCTCTGGGAGTTGATGTGTGTGCTAGATTTGATTGCCTTGTATTTTAGTATCTAAAAGTAGCCAGAAAGAGTTGTGTGGAGAGGACAGAAGCATTAGATCAAGCAAAATGGTAAGCTTTATATCATATTTAATCAGAAAGATACGATACATATCAGCACCAATTTTCTTATGGTTCTGTAAATTTTGAACCAAAAAGATAGCATGTTCCTGCTATACCGATTTAAGGTAATCCATTTTTTTTTCATAAAAATGAATCAAGAAAATGAAAAGCCAATCATGCATGAGATTTCTGCATTGAAAATATAGTTTCCATGAATGAACTCTAATGAAGCACATTAACGGTGAAAATTCTATGCTTTTGACACATTTTGTTCTTTTGGCTTTAACATTGAATTCCATGATTACAAATAGCTTAAGAGAAGTGTCTCACTTACACTCTAATATACAAATCCTTTTTCTCAAAAGTGTCCACAACCTTGGCCTTTGGTTTACATTCTGAAATAACTAATTTCAAGGCCTTTGTAAAATCAAAGAAAAACACAAAATAAAAAGAAAAAAAATGAAATCTTACATAAAACCAAAAATGTAAATTAAAAAAAAAAAAACAAAACTTTGCATCCAATGGGAAGAAATGGAAGTGTTCAAGGAATGCGCACCCTCATTCTTCTTCATCATCAAACCCCATGGTTGTTGCTACTACCACCTTCAACTACAACCCTTCACACCCTCCTCTTGCACACCAATGGTTCGTGGGAAGGTTTTTCATCATTGGGAACACCCTCCCCCTCTTTCACATGGACCCTCTGCCTTTCCCTGGTGACCTTACCAAGAAAGTAGTCAAGATAGATGTAGAAAGAGTAGAAAGAAAGAATAGACTAAGAGGTGGGTAGCAGAATAAGTATGTTACATTTCTCATTTCAAATCACAATTCAAATAAAAATGGATGTCAAAGGTGTGGAGAGAGACACATCTGTAAGATAGAAAGATAACATCTACTAGATAAGGCAAAAAAATGAACAGTAAAACAGTGGCGAGGGAGGTTCCAAATCCTCTCGATGACTTTTGGTGCTAGAGGCCTACCATATGAAACTCATAAAAATAGAATCAATGGAATAAGCAAATGCGAGGGAGTACCCAAACCCAAGAGCATTACAGATTGGTCACATCACAACCAACCTCTTCGACAAAGTCACTGTATAGGCCAAGATCGACATCGACGCAAGTGATATAAGGATGCAGATTAATCAGGAAGAAAATAGACAAATGAAAGGGGGAAATGTGAGAGACATGCTTCATTAGTAAAAATATTGAAGAGAGAGCATCTTTGTGAGAAATAATAGTATTCAAAGCAATCTGGCACAAAAGCTGTTCAGCAGCTACTTAATACTCAGACTAAGATCCTCATGCAATTTTAAAAAACTACATGAGATCTCAATCATTCATTTATTTTTAATATTTGATAATTTTAATATATGAAAAAAAGAAAAAATTGTATAAATGGTGAGATTAAGAACTACACAAGGTATAGTTGTTTTCCAAATTAGACAAAACTATTTCAAAAAAGTACATAGTATATTACATCACTTCAACAATCGCAAGAACTATTTATACAAATTTAGGACAATAGTCAATAGTCATCATGCAACATAATCAGAAGGGCAACTGCATCGCAGATATCAATAGCTATATTTTCTTCACAGTCCCAAGGGCCAGATGTTCAAACAAAGCATGCCCTCTTAAGGGAATGACTACTTTATGTTTCTTATGATTGCCACGCCCATCATTATATTCACATTGTAAATTAACTCTGACACCAATGAAGTGATCTAATACTAAGATCCATCATTTAAAATTGTAGAAAATATTATAATTTGAAAACAAGCTCGAATTTTTTAACATACCTCTGAAAATTTTTCATCAAGTTCATTCCTGTGAAATGCCTCAAACTAATTAAAGGTGCATATAAGCTTGCTAAACTAAAAAAAATTCACAGCCAAGAGTGTCCATGTTGAATATTTCTTTAAAGCCATTGATTTCTGCTACTAAGTTCCATGTCAAAATAAAAAATAAAAAATTTGCCATTGTTGCAAAGATAGTGAAGTCTTACTAAGAAAACAATATTCATCCCTTGATCTGAGGGAAAAATACATCTACATTCCCCAGGGTAATAAAAATTGTGCATGAACATCCCAATGAATTGGGATCACTATGAAAATATACAACCAATATATGTAAAATTGAAAAATCTTTACTTTCAACAGATTTGTGGAATAAAATAAAAAATAATATTGATTTCTCACCCATATGTTTAATTTCCTAATAAACCACCAACAGTTGATGTTGAACCAATTAAAATTTGATCAGAATCACCAGACATCAATTCTCAGCATAACCTTTGCACCAATGGCAATGGAAGGTTCTTTTCCTTCAATTATAATACCAGGACCTAGAATAAGCCAAGGAAGAAAACAGTTTTGAAAAAAAAAAAAAAAAAAGTCATTTGACCTTCCATCTTTCTTTCATTCATAAGAAAAACTCAATTAAAATTATCAAAATAGATTAGAAGTTTAGATATATAACTACATGTATCATTTTCTTTGGCAGTTTAGATATGTACTCACCGTCATTATTTACTATTTGTCTTTTGACTTTTTTATTTAATTTCCAGAATAGAGATACGATGTTGTTATGAACCTGCCACCACAATTGGAAAGTTAAAACCCCTCCAATATAGAGGTACTGTAATACAGTGTTACTCAGTATTAGATTATAATAAAATTGATAAAAGAGGACTCTAACAAAACAGGATAGATTATTAGATTATATTAAATAACAACTGATAAAGTAATAGTTTTAGACAATTATATTAATTAATTAGCTTAACAGAATTTGCTTTTGAAAAAAAATGATAGACTGATAAGCAATAGGAAGAAGCATTTCTCAAAAATAATATAACCACATTAGCAAGAAAAAAAGATAAAATATTGTCCACCTTTCATAACCACTTATAATTCTTTTTTATAAACATGTCCAACAACATGTACGTCCTTCAGTTTTCCACATTTTTTATCGAGTAGCAGAGGAAGGGGGTCATATGCATACCTTCACAGGTGAATGATATGGAACAGATAAAGGATATACCTTAAGAAGTCATTCTTAGTCTTATTTGCCTGTTGGGCAGCTAAAGTGGCATCTCTCTTCTATTTTCTTCCATGAAGGAATAAGTCAGTACCATAGGAGTCAAATTTGTAACTTTGGCACACTAAACAATGTTAAAACATGCCATTTTAAATACCCTGAGTAGTTTATCGTGATTTAACAGGAATTCATTAATCTATCATTGTTTATTCGGCTGTTATGTGCTTCCTCTCTTCCATTCTCCCTCTCTCCACTCTACAAATTTTCCCTATCTTACATTTTCGGTTCTCTTGTCTCTTTTTTCCAGCTTTGTTCTACATCACCAGTTAATACCTTGCAGTTAATAGCAATCACAATATTAATTTTTTTTTCCTTGGTAAAGAATACACAACAAAGTTATTAGAGATAAATTTAGTGAAGGCGTATAAATGTGATATCAGTAAAATAATAACCATTTTATTGTAAATAAACATTATTTTAGAAACAAAACCTGGTGCTCTGGATCTGCACAGTAAAATGTTCCAAGTTGCTGAATTTGAGTAGTCACAATGCAGCTTCTTGACCTAGTTTGTTCCTGTTCTTTGCTGACAGCAACCATTCTTGATTCTTCTGTTCCATTAACAAAAATAATACATCTTCCAGAATATCGGTATAGTTCAGTACATAACACTCAGCATGAGGCTGGATATGGAGGAAGATCACAAGAAATTGTGGTTGGCATCAGTACTCCTCCTACCTGTACCGATTATCCACATCAAGACATTAACCATACACTTGCCTAGGATCATGGCTTGATCAAAAGGCATCCAGGAGTTCCCTAAAGCTAATCAGTTGTGGATCATATTCAACTTGCATTGTAATAGCAAGACATAATGGCAAATTCAATAAAATCATCCAATTACAACTCATCATATTGATAAATTAATGCAGTTATATCTAGATTTTAAGATGTAGCATGGATTGATGAATTTAGTTTGTTTATGGAATAAAAGAAAGTTACACTATCTGTACAATGTTATGAAAAATTATCTATATATAGCAGTTTACATGAATTCCAGAATCAAAACAACCATACTATGATAATAAATATGGAATTTCTGCCATCTAGAAAAAGGATGGAGTTTAAGCCTTTCATACTTTCAGTTGGGTGAAGTGAAAATTTGATTAACGGAGAAGCAGCAGGTGAAACTTGGACCATGTTCGAATGAATAGGGGAAGAGAATGAGAAAACAGAAGAACCTATCATGCAAAAAAAAAAAGTTTACTTCTAATGCTCGTAGAATAAACATTTAAAAAGATTTATAATACTAATATAGGTAACCGAGTTCGTTGGTGGTGAAACATGATGTTTTTGTCCACTTGTTGGCAGCAATAAGGCTGGAATTGCTTCTTCTATATCAAAAGTACAAAATAATATTGGTTATATATTTCATTGTAGCAAAGAACTTCATTTTTGGCACAATTTAATAAATCAGGCGTATACCTACCTAATAGGCAACCTTAAATATCTTCTCTCCCTTTCTTTCGCCTTCTCAATATATCAGGTGACCTCCGGCAACTTGGATCGAAAGCAACTCGCTAGGTCTGTCGGGCTGCTCAAAATGGACAACACTGCAACAAATCAGATAATAAAGAGGTGTTGTCTAATCCAAACAATTATAAAATCATAAAGTCATATATCATATCAAATAAAAAAAATATATAGGAGACCTGTAGTTACTTCACGTAATGGTAACTCCTTCAGGAATCAAGATATCCTCATTTTGTTCATCAAGCACCACCAACCTCCATGCATGAATTTCCCAAGTAAATCTCACACAAATATTGCTGGAAAATCAAAACCTTTTGCCCCCAAAAACGAACCACCTTCGTACCTCTGATTCCAAGCATAACAGATCTTTATTCCATTATTCCAAAGCATTGACCACACAGATAGAATATTGCAACAGGTAGACAAAAAAAGAAAAGAAAACAGGAAATAAGAAGAACGATTCATCTTACCACGGTAGTTGGCGGCAGCAACAACCCACGAGTTAGTGTTGGTTCAGTTAAGGTGTGGATTTCTCTTGAAATTTATTGAGGGGAATCGTATAAGAGAAGAAGAATACGTTTTAATCGGTATATTTTTCCAAAACAGAGGCTAGAGAGGCTACAAACGCGGTCGGTGCTGGCACCGATGACCCAAAGGGAGAGAGCATTCAAAAATTTTCGAGAAGAAGAGAGAAAAAAAATGTTCGGGTGAATGAAGATCGTGCGCGGGTTTGTGTAGGATTTAAACAGATGAATGGGAAAGCATAGATACTCACTTGAGATGACAGTATGACACCGCTCTTATACTGATCCTGGTAGTTCACACTTGAAAGTTTCAGCTTTACGTCCCACCGTTAAAAGCGTGTTACTTCAATTTCCTTTGAGCATTTTTTCATTCATACTTCCAGTGTATGTTTTCCTCTGATAATGAAAATAAAAGAATGGTTTAACTTTACGGGCCAAACAAAAAAAAATTATGCAGCCTACAAAACTTTTTAGAAAAGGCCCAAAATACAAAAAAGATAAAATCGGGATTGCACTGTTAAATGAACAGTAAAAAGTCGCTGACAATCTTCCTCTTGCTTGATATAGTTATAGATAGCCTAAAACATTTTTAAAAAAGCCCAAAATACAAAAGGGATAAAATCGGGATTGCACTGTTAAATGAACAGTAAAAAAGTCTCTGACAATTTTCCTCTTGATTGTTATAGCTGTAGATAGATAAGGGTGAATAATGGATAAAAAACAGTGTTATAAAACTCAAACCAGTCATCGATTCGGTCAGGGTACTAGGTTAATGGTCGAACCGGAAGGCCACTAATTGAACCGCATGACTCGATTTTTATTAAAAAATTTAAAAGTATTCATGACATTTAAATTTCATACCTATAAAATTTATTAAATTAAATTTTAATGGTCATGTGTAACCCATAAATAAATAAACAATCAACAATTATATTTAAGATAGGGATAAAAGGACTAGAGGTTACGCATTAAGGACAAACAAACAAGAACAAGTGAATAAAGGTTATACATTCATGTTAATTCAAGAGACATTTATGTCATACGCATACCTGCATTTATGATTTTGGTGATTATTATCATTAGTAAATAAATATTTTAAAATATGTAAATTATATTATAAGTCAAAATTTTTATTTTTTTTCCAATATTTATAGTTAAAACGACGTCGTTTAACACTTTAAAAAAAATAATTATTTTGAACTGGTACAGATCAACTGACCGGTTCAACCGCTAGTTCACTGGTTCGATCGGCCGGTACACCGGTTCGACCGGCCGGTTTACCGGTTCGACCGGTTGACCCACCGAGTCAAACCGGGTTGATGGCATATCCAGTCCAATCACTAGCTCGGACCGGTTGTACGTCCGATTTCCGGTTCGATCGGTCCGACCAGCCGGTCCGAGCCAGTTTTTATAACATTGGTAAAAAGTCACATTCAAAATAAAATATTAAAATATTACTGTTGATGAATACCACACTTCTCTGGCAAACACAAACGTAACATGCCTAAATTAATTTCGTAAAAGATAATGACTTTTTACTTATATATATATATATATATGAGATTTGTTAACGTACACATACAGCCTTATTTTTTAGTTGAAGTATATTATCAAGCTATTTTATAAGCATATTTTAAGATATATTGTTGTTATTGTACACACACTTATTTTTTAGTTAGAATATGTTAGCAAGCTACATAATGGTGTATTTTAAAATACACTATAGTTATAACTTATTAACATAATATAACTAAAAAATAAATGTGTACTTTACCAAATCCCTATATATATATATTAGTATTTTAGGCTATGCATTGATAAATTTTTATTTTTTATAATTATAATTTATAATAAATAAATATTTTAAACATATAAATTATATTTTAAATTTACGATAAATAACTGGTATTTTAATTTGTGCAATACACAGTATAAATATTTACTTAAAATAACTAAAATTTACAATAAATAAATATTTTAATATATAACTTACATTATAATTAAAATTTGTAATAAATAAATACTTTTAAACATATAAATTATATTTAAATAAATTTATGATAAACAATTCATATTGTGATATAAGCTTAACTATTAATAATTTTTATTAAAAAATATTAAAATTTATTTTGAAAATAAAGATGAAAAAGATAAATTGAAAGAGGCAAAATATTAAGAAAAATTTCTAAAAACACTTTCATTGAAAAATCCTAACTCTCGTTAAAGAATGACTCTCGGGAATGCTTTCGTTCAAGATTATTATTCTAATTTATATAGAGAAACTGAATTATATTGTGAACTTGTGATACTAGATTATTTTTAATTATTGACAAATTATTTTAAAAACATTAAAATTCAATTTATAAATAAAGATGAAAAGATAAATTGAAAAAATAAGCAACTAAAAAAATCAAGTATACAAATAAAGATAAAAGAAAACTAGTTCGAAATGATTAAGAAAGAAATATTTTGAGATGATTGTTAAATCAAATTAAATTTGAGATTAAAGTTAAGAATATATTTAAAAGGAATAAAAAATTAAAAAATAAACTTACATGTTTAATAAAAAAAAAAAAAGAATGCTCAATGTAGAAGAGAGAGAAAGGAAGAGAGTCAAAATCACATTCTCGAAGTTGAGGATTCTAATTTATAGTAAAAGAGTATGTGAATTTGCCCAAGTGGTACCCAAGTTCGTCCTCCGTGTGTACTTAAGGATGACATGGGATTGATCTTGGGGGAGGGCAAAAACTCCCCAGTGGGTACTTAAGAATGCCACTGGGTTGAGAAGATCATGAGTTACGCTAGCCGTAACAGACCTAATTAAAAATTACTTAAAAGTTTAGTACTTACTCAACAATTTAACCTTTTTTATATTGTGTACTAAGAATATATTTTGTTCTCTCCTCTTAAACCCTTGGATATATAATGTCTCCAGCTCTCCCTAGCAATTTTTTGAACCCTTGGATATATATCGATGTTTTAAAATTTGGACTGGACATCGAATCATCAAGGCACTGGGTCATTGAGTCAATGGTCGAACTAGAGGGTCACTAATTGAAACGCATGATCTAGTCTCTATTAAAACATTTAAAAATATTCATGACATATAAATTTCATACCTATAAAATTTATTAAATTATATTTTAATGGTTATGTGTAGCCCATAAATAAATAAAAAATCAACAATGGTATTTGAGATGAGAGTGAAGGAAGGAAGGAAGGACTGAAAGTTACACATTTAAGTCAAACAACCAAGAGCAAGTAAATGAAGGTTATGCATTCAGGTCAACACAAGAGACATTTATGTTGTACGTATACGTGCATTCGGATTTACGATTTTAATTTGGTAATTATTATCATTTATATATGGAAATTTATTTATTTATCTTTTATAATTAAAATTCATAATAAATAAATATTTTTAAATATGTAAATTATATTATAAGTTTGGATTTCTCTTTTTTTTAATAGTTGTAATTAAAATAATGTCATTTCATGCTTAAAAAAAATCTTTGAACTGGTTCAGGTCAACATACTAGTTCACTAGTTCAACTGCAAAACCCCTTGAGTCAAATTATATTATAACCAAAACTTATAATAAATAAATATTTTTAAACATATAATTTATATATTGGATTTATGATAAATAATTTTTATTGTGGTATAAGGTTTTTTTTAACTATTGACAAATTATTTTAAAAATAATATAAAATTAAAGATAAAAAATAAATTAAAAAAGATAAACAATAAAAAAATCAAATATATAGATAAAGATAAAAAAATAGTTTAAGATGATCGAGAATTTTTTTCAGATGATTGTTATTTCAAATTAAATTGGAAACTAAAGTTGAGAATATATTTGAAAGAAATAAAAAATAAAATTAAAAGTTCAATATATTAGGATAAGATATGTGGCTTAGCGAGAGTGGAAATAACTCCTAAAAATGTTCTTATTCAAACTTTTAATTTTATTTTTATTTCTTTCAAATATATTCTCAACTTTAGTTTCCAATTTAATTTGAAATAACAATCATCTGAAAAAAATTCTCGATCATCTTAAACTATTTTTTTATCTTTATCTATATATTTGATTTTTTTATTGTTTATCTTTTTTAATTTATTTTTTATCTTTAATTTTATATTATTTTTAAAATAATTTGTCAATAGTTAAAAAAAACCTTATACCACAATAAAAATTATTTATCATAAATCCAATATATAAATTATATGTTTAAAAATATTTATTTATTATAAGTTTTGGTTATAATATAATTTGACTCAAGGGGTTTTGCAGTTGAACTAGTGAACTAGTATGTTGACCTGAACCAATTCAAAGATTTTTTTTAAGCATGAAATGACATTATTTTAATTACAACTATTAAAAAAAAGAGAAATCCAAACTTATAATATAATTTACATATTTAAAAATATTTATTTATTATGAATTTTAATTATAAAAGATAAATAAATAAATTTCCATATATAAATGATAATAATTACCAAATTAAAATCGTAAATCCGAATGCACGTATACGTACAACATAAATGTCTCTTGTGTTGACCTGAATGCATAACCTTCATTTACTTGCTCTTGGTTGTTTGACTTAAATGTGTAACTTTCAGTCCTTCCTTCCTTCCTTCACTCTCATCTCAAATACCATTGTTGATTTTTTATTTATTTATGGGCTACACATAACCATTAAAATATAATTTAATAAATTTTATAGGTATGAAATTTATATGTCATGAATATTTTTAAATGTTTTAATAGAGACTAGATCATGCGTTTCAATTAGTGACCCTCTAGTTCGATCATTGACTCAATGACCCTAGTGCCTTGATGATTCGATGTCCAGTCCAAATTTTAAAACATCGATATATATCCAAGGGTTCAAAAAACTGCTAGGGAGAGCTGGAGACATTATATATCCAAGGGTTTAAGAGGAGAGAACAAAATATACTCTTAATACACAATATAAAAAAGGTTAAATTATTGAGTAAGTACTAAACTTTTAAGTAATTTTTAATTAGGTCTGTTACGGCTAGCGTAACTCATGATCTTCTCAACCCAGTGACATTCTTAAGTACCCACTGGGGAGTTTTTGCCCTCCCCCAAGATCAATCACGTGTCATCCTTAAGTACACACGGAGGATGAACTTGGGTACCACTTGGGCTGCAACTCAAGTGGTACCCAAGTTCATCCTCCGTGTGTACTTAAGGATGACACGGGATCGATCCAAGGGGAGGGCAAAAACTCCCTAGCGGGTACTTAAGGATGCCACTGGGTCGAGAAGAATATGAGTTACGGCTAGTTCGTAACAAGGTCTATATACTGATATTTTTTTTAATTAGGTCCTTAATCTCTTGATTTTTTCTAATTTGGTCCCTGGGATTAAACTGTTGTGAAGATTTAGTTAACTTGAACAAAATATTTCTTGATTAAGGACTCAATTAAAAAATTTAGTATAGGGACCTAATTAAAACTATGTAAAAGTTTAAGGACCTACTCAATAATTTAACTTTATTTTTATTCTTTTGTCTTGATCTCCCTTTGTTTTGTTTTAGAAAAAAAGGAGAAATTATGGAAAGGGACAGAAAGCATCTTTCATACCATTAGAGCTTTTGAATTAAGTATCAGGTGGGATTTATATTACAACTCCTATCTTGAAACTTGTTTTCAAAAGTAATTATTTCTAAAAATGTGATAAAAAGTTTTACAATCAAATCCAGGTGTAGATAGTATGCAAAAATGAAAAAGGAATCTATAAAGGTGTTGAAGGTGGGAATCAAAGCCCCACTTTCAAAGTCCACCAATAACACAAAAATCACAAGACTACTGAGTTTATTTAGTATACAAATAAAGTTTATATTATATATAACTTAAATGAAAGACCAAAATTGCACATATATTTACCACTACTAAATTAAATAATATTAACATCACACAAACTAATAGTATTAAAATTAATATTAATCAATATAAATTAATAAATACAACTTAGTATATATTTATTATTTTGGAGTCGGTTTTCGACGCAATTTGAGCTACAAATCTCCAAACCCTATGGGACTAAAGAACCGATATTGTAGGATTAAAATGTGACTTGAGTGAGTTGGTTTCGGTCAAAAATCTCAAGCGGTTTGAAAATGACGCAAGTCGAAAGTTTAGGTAAAAACTGTGGTTTCAGGAGTTTGCTTTCTACACAATTTGAGCATAAAAACTCTGGACCCTTTGAGACTAAAAAGAAGATTTATTAGGGTTGAAATGTGACTTGAGCGAGTTGGTTTCATTCAAAAATCTCAAGCGGTTTGAAAATGGTGCCTATCGAAAGTTTAGGTAAAAAGCATGATTTTTGGAGTCGGTTTTCTATGCAATTTAAGCTACAAATCTCGAAACCCTATGGGGCTAAAAAAAATATATTGTAGCGTTAAAATGTGACTTGAGTGAGTTGGTTTCACTAAAAAATCTCAAGCGGTGTAAAAATGATGGAAGTCGAAAGTTTAGGTAAAAGCCGTAGTTTTAGTAGCTGGTTTTCTATGCATCTTGAGCTACAACTTTCCGAATCCTATGAGACTGATAAAAATATTTTATAGGGTTGAAATGTGACTTGAGTGAGTTGGTTTCACTCAAAAGTCTCAAGCGGTTTGAAAATGACACAAGTCGAAAGTTTAGGTAAAAGCCATAGTTTTGGGAGTAAGTTTTCTACGCAGTTTAATCTACAAGTCTCCAAACTCCATGGGGCTAAAAAAATATTTTAGAGGGTTGAAATGTGAGTTGAGTGAGTTGGTTTCATTCAAAAATCTCAAGCGGTTTGAAAATCACGCTAGCCGAAAGTTTAGGCAAAGACCATAGTTTTAGTAGTTGGTTTTCTACGCATTTTGAGCTACAACTGTCCAAACCCTATGGGACTGAAAAAAAGATTTTGTACGGTTGAAATGTGAGTTGAGTGAGTTGGTTTTGCTCAAAAATCTCAAGCGGTTTGAAAATGGCGCAGGTCGAAAATTTAGGTAAAAACCATAGTTTTAGTTGTTGGTTTTCTACGCATTTTGAGCTACAAGTCTCCAAATCCTATGGGACTAAAGAACCGATATTGTAGGATTAAAATGTGACTTGAGTGAGTTGGTTTTGGTAAAAAATCTCAAGTCATTTGACAATGGTGCAAGTCGAAAGTTTAGGTAAAAGCCGTGGTTTCAGGAGTCTGCTTTCTACGCAATTTGAGCATCAAAACTCCAGACCCTTTGGGACTAAAAAACAGATTTATTAGGGTTGAAATTTGACTTGAGTGAGTTGGTTTCATTCAAAAATCTCAAGCGGTTTGAAAATGGTACCAGTTGAAATTTAGGTAAAAAGCATGGTTTTTGGAGTCGGTTTTCTACGCAATTTGAGCTATAAATTTGGAAACCCTATGGGGCTAAAAAAAAGATATTGTAGCATTAAAATTTGACTTGAGTGAGTTGGTTTCACTCAAAAATGTCAACCGGTATGAAAATGACGCAAGTCGAAAGGTTAGGTAAAAATCGTAGTTTTAGTGGTTGGTTTTCTATGCATCTTGAGCTACAAGTGTCCGAACCCTATGAGACTGAAAAAAATATTTTATAGGGTTGAAATGTGACTTGAGTGAGTTGGTTTCACTCAAAAATCTCAAGCGGTTTGAAAATCACACTAGTCGAAAGTTTAAGCAAAGACCATAGTTTTAGTAGTCGGTTTTCTACACATTTTGAGCTACAAGTGTCCAAACCCTATGGGAATAGAAAAAAGATTTTGTACGGTTGAAATGTGAGTTGAGCGAGTTGGTTTCGCTCAAAAATCTCAAGCGGTTTGAAAATGGCGCAGGTCAGAAGTTTAGGTAAAAATGATAGTTTTAGTTGTTGGTTTTCTACGCATTTTGAGCTACAAGTCTCCAAACCCTATAGGACTAAAGAAATGATATTGTAGGATTAAAATGTGACTTGAGTGAGTTGGTTTCGGTCAAAAATATCAAGTCGTTTGAAAATGGCGCAAGTCGAAAGTTTAAGTAAAAACCGTGGTTTTAGGAGTCTGCTTTCTACGCAATTTGAGCATCAAAACTCCAGACCCTTTGGGACTAAAAAACAGATTTATTAGGGTTGAAATGTGACTTGAGTGAGTTGGTTTCACTGAAAAATCTCAAGCGGTTTGAAAATGATGCCAGTCGAAAGTTTAGGTAAAAAGCATGGTTTTTGGAGTCGGTTTTCTACACATTTTTAGCCACAAGTCTCCGAACCCTATGGGACTAAAAAACAGATTTTATAGGGTTGAAATGTGACTTGAGTGAGTTGGTTTCACTCAAAAATCTCAAGGTGTATGAAAATGGCGCAAGTCAAAAGTTTAGGTAAAACCTATTGTTTTTGGATGTAGTTTTTGGCGCAATTTGAGCTAAAAATATCCAAACCCTGGGGAGTAAAGAATCGATATTGTAGGATTAAAATGTGACTTGAGTGAGTTGGTTTCAGTCCAAAAATCTCAAGCAGTTTGAAAATGGCGCAAGTCGAAAGTTTAGGTAAAAATCGTGGTTTCAGGAGTCGGCTTTCTACGCAATTTGAGCATCAAAACTCTAGACCCTTTGGGACTAAAAACTGTGGTTGCAAGCACTGGTACCGGCTCAGAAACAGACAAACAATCTGTAAAAGGGACACCGAACTTAAAGGAGACGGTGAGTGCAGTGGTACTGACGAGGTGGCGGTGACAGAGGAGGATGTTGATTGGCTCGGGAGGAAGAGACGACGGTTGTGGCAAAGAAAGGGAAAATGTCTCAGGCGTGTGATTTTCTCCCCACATTTCTTCGTATTAATGGCATATGTTTACAACCTTATCAATAGCAATACTACAGGCAGCAACATCCTTCTTGTTGTTCCAGTGACATCCACACCTTCTCTTATTGGTCCGTTGTCAAACACAGTTGGACTCGGTGACTCAAAAATGCATGCCCCTTTATCAACTTCCTTCTGTAAGTCTCTCTTTCCATTCATTCTCATTTCGGTCATCACAAACTTTATCAAGATTGGAACTTTTTGCTTGGTCTTTTAGTTTTCCTTCTTTTTGACATTCTTGGGTTTAGGGGTTAAATTAGTTTGTCTAAATTGTGTCATTTTCTTTACTTACTTGTTTTTCACGAGGTTTATTTGTTTGTGTTTTTTTGTTTTTTGGGTTGTTGAATGAGGTAGGTATTGATTTTCTCATTGTTGTGTGACCTTGGTTCTCTTTTGCTTGTTTTGATCTTCTCTCTGATGGGTTCTTTGATCTAATTGTCACACTTCTTTGTAGGAATTTTGTGGCAAGGTTGCTAGTGTTAGCAGGTTGACTCATTTTTAGGCAGGGCTTTAGTATTTGAAGTTAATGTACCCAAATTACTACTAAGGCACCTTAGTGTTTTTTTACATGTCTTCTAAAGGGAAAAACTCTATCTGTTTTTCTTAAGGAAGCCCATTGTAAAATGGGTTTGATTGAGCCTAATCCCGTGTATATAGCTTGTAAGAATATGTTGGACCTTGTATTGTTAGGATGTAGGAAAACCAAACAATTGTTAGCTTGTGATAAGTGTAACACCCCTACTTTTGTATATTAAATTATTCTGTATGTTTAAAAATTGTTTTTAAGTCATCAATGTATTTAGAACAATTAATAATAATTTTAGAAATTTTTCTAGAATTTATTGAGATAATTTTTGTAAAATGACAAAAATACCCCTGGTTGACTATTGGAACCAATCGGAGACTTTTTGACCTCAAAATATTTTGAAAATTTTATATTAAATATCTCTCATTATAAAAACTTTATTTTGAGAGAAAAGTAGTGAAAAATATAATAATCCTATTTTAATTCTTCCACTGTTTTTTATATATATTTGGCACTACAATTCTGAAAAATCGGAAAGGGATTTTGAAATTCTGACTCCCACCATTTTGCTCAAAATCTCAAGAGCTATTTAATCGTGATTTTTAATAATTTTTCCGAGCCGAAGCTGGAGAAATTAGAAAATGACAATTTTATCCCTATTTCTCAACATTAAGAACTTACACTGAGGAAAAGATTCAATTGACATTAAAATGTCAATTTGAGCTTGGAATTATGTCATATATATTAAAATATAATTTTGGGAATTTTTGGGAATTTTCTAGAATTTCTGTGTAAAATGACCAAAATGCCCTTGCGTGTCTAATAAGCCAGCCAGTACTGGTTTGACACTCAAAAAGGGTGAAAATAGTAATTTTAGTTTAATTATGGGTAAAATATTTAATTTTATAATTTTGATACAAATTTTGGTATTTATTGAATTAAAATGGATTTTCTATGAATTTTCTAGCTTAAAAATATAAAATAAAAGCATATAATTTGAAATAAATTAATAAAAATTAAAATTTATTATTAGAAATTTATTTTTGATGAAAAGTAATGTATTTATCCAGTTTTGCATTAAAATACATTATTTTGATATTAAAAGCTAATTTTTTCAAGTTTAGGCGTTTTTGTCGGTACCGGTTAATTAACCTACAGATAAAATTTGACACATGGAGGCTTGGGACAGCTGGTGGAGCACGTCCCCAACCCTAAAATAGGTGATTCACCACCTATTTGAGATATGTGTCCCTAAATTGGATTAAAAATAAATAAAAATTGATTTATGACATAATGGTGACATAATGGATGATGTAAATATTTGGACACCTAACCCCCCTCCTTCTTCTATAAATAGGCCTCAAAGTTTTCAGATTTTCACTCATCCTTTCCTCTCCCAAGCTAGAGAGCTTCTCTTTCTAAAGTTTTCTCTCTCTAAAATAATTTTTTATCTAGTTTTTATGTTAAAATTTTGCTAGTTTTCAACTAGTAGAATTTCTCCTCTTAGAAGCTTTGCACCAACAATTCCATCCTCTTCATCAACTATCTTAGAGGTAATGGGGGGAGTGGGGTTGGTTCTAAATTACTGTCACTTTGCATGTTGGTAGGAAGGGTTTTCCCCTAAACCTGTTTAGGCTTAAATTTTAGTATTGTTATTATTGTTTAAAGTTAAACTTTAATTTTTACTAAGTTGTTACTCTGCCCAAATTTAGATTACTAAATCATAATTACTAAATTGTTACTCTGCTCAAATTTTAATTATTAAATTATACTTGCCAAGCTGTTACTCTGTTCAATTCTAGAAAATTAAAATGCGCTTGCTAAGCTGTTACTCTGCTCAATTTTAGAAAATTAAAATGTATTTATTTAGTTGTTATTCTGCCAAAATTTTAGTAATTATACTATAATTGCTATGTTGTTATTCTGTTAAAATTCTGGTATTGTGCAATTTCTGCAAAATAAGGCAGAAATGTTGATTGTACTGGTGCTCAAGTTAAATGAGACCAGGGAAACCTCTGCTTGAGAAGTTAGGAATTGATAGTTTAGTGAGTAATGTAAAGTAAGTGACATGTAGTGACATGGCACCCTGCTAGGGAAGCCACAGTTTGGTACGCTGAGGAATGAAAGGCAGGGACCCACTTGCGGAGGTCT